>CM076573.1:961022056-961078949 GCA_034641835.2 Pinus albicaulis | reverse complement strand
TGGATTTCATGTGGGATTCCCTATATAATCTTCTATTTTGGTTAAATACTGGGATGGTGGCATAAGACATGTCCATTTGAAGGCTCCCTTGAAGTTTGGCTCCCCATGATCTAGATAGAAGCATGCCATACTTAGGGGTAATTTCAGCTACTACTATGTCCATTACTAGACTCTTAGCAGGAATTTGTGACAAGTTAACACACACATATTTAATTAAGCCTAAGCATTTGACCCTGCTTGAATCAAAAGAATACAGGTCTTTGTATGGTTTAGTAATTTCTAAGGCTAGGATTTCCATTACTACTTTGGGCATAAGATTGTGTGAAGCACCTGAGTCTAGCATGGCATTATGCAAGATTTTGTCATGTATATTCAGGCTGACATTGAAGGAAGGGACAACCCCTTCTTAGTATTTTCCTTCAACTTCAGGACCAAATAATAACTCTGGTTTATCATCTGTCAAGTTTAAAGTATCAGTGTCACTGCCTATATTCAAAGCTTTCAAAACTTGGTTTTTGTATACATCCTGAGTTACTAGTTCCGATAAGAGTATGGTGATTTTAATCTTGGCAATTTCCCCTTCAAGGCTGAAAGGAACTATTTTTCTTGACATATTTACATCTGTTTTGTCATTTACAACTCTTTCAGCAATTCTGATTTGCTGATTTTTATTTGGACTGTTATTTGGGACATATTTTTTAGGGCCATTAGAAGAAGTACTAGGGCAGCTTTGTTAAACACTTTGCTGACTGTTTTTGTCCATATTTTGATCAGTTTTCTTGGCCAAAGTGTTGATGTTACTCACTGTGTTTTTGGACTGATTTTCTGAAGTTTTCTTAACAGCAGTACTAGTGTTTTTGTCATTAGAAATTTCTGTGCTCCCTTTTCTTCTAAGATTATATTGTTTGTGTACCTCCATTATTGCATTTTCAAACCCCAATCTGTAATCTTCAGAATCTTCATGGTTGATTTCAATTTTTTCTGAAGAGAAGAATCCTTGTTCTTCTTCAATGAAAAAAACATCTGTCTCACTGTTAGATCCTATCATATTCACATGATTTTATTCCAACCTTTCAACTTCCCTTTCTTCTTCTTGATCAATATAGTTTTATTGAAAGGGAGGCCTAATCTATTGGTCATTATCTCTTGGCCTATCTTGATTAGGGTATCTTCTGAGATTTTGGTTTCTATTTCTGTTTTTGTTTTCTCTAGGAGGCACTCTATCATTCAAATTTATCTTTTCAAGCATCCTCTCCATTACCTTCATTAAGTTATCAATTTTAGTATCTGATGATGAGGTTGAAGCCATGTATCATCCTTGTATGTAACTCTTTTTTCTGCTCTCAACCTAGCTCTTTTCTCAATCAGATTTTCCTCTACACTCATGGCTCCCCTTTGCATATCTTCTAAAGTTGAGGGGTCTCTTTCTCTTAGCTAGTAGGCCATTTTCAGGATCAAAACCTTCTGGGAATTTTTCTAAGGCTAGGCCTAGTGGAGGTTTCATGTCTGAGGGAATTGCATTGTACACACTATTGAATCTAGTGCAGTAATCATGGACACTTTCCCCACTATTTCTTTTGATATTGGTGTATTCTGAGAGGATTTGGAGAGGGTTCTTTCTAATTTCCCATTTGTTTATGAATTTTTGATATAAAGAAGGGAGATCATTTATGCTATGAGGAGCTAAGTTTTTAAACCATTTCTTGACTTCTCCTCCTAAACTTTGAGCAAAAATTCTCATCTTAATGGTCTCTTCCTCTATTTCCATGTAATAAAAAGCATCATTCATTTTATCTGTGTGTTTTTGGGTAGTAGTAGGTTCATTTGCAGTGAAATGGGGAATTTTGGACTGGTAATCATTCGGTAAAGGAACCATGGGCTGTGGTAACACTAGTGGAGCATACCATGTTGCCATGATTGGAAATAATGGGGGGATTTACAAGAGGGAAAGAGGGCTGAAATGGAGTGTTTTGAATAGTGGATGTGTGGATAGGAGTGGAATAAACACTTGGGCCAACAAACTGATGATGAGCAGATTTGTTATGGAAGGAGCTGAAATGATGGAGAAGCTGATAATGAGGTGGATTAGAAGGTGAAGCTTCTCTGCTAAAGCTCTGTTGCAAATCTGTGGTTTCAAAATCAGCTTGATTTAAATCACTTTGAGATTTATTTCTAAATAGATTCTTTTTGTGAGGTAAGTCAAAGTGAGGATCTTTCAAGACTGTAAGTTTTTCAGGGACAGATCTTGTTCTTAGGATGGTCCTATCAATAATTGGTTTTCCAGATCTAAAAGTCTGCCACAAAATCTTCTCTGGATTTTCAACTATGGTAGGGGGATTAGGATCTAGATGGGATCTAGTATGGACCCTATCTGAAGCCAGATTTAAAATTTTCAAAATTTAGAGAGGTTTGAAGTTTTTAGGATTGTTTTCCAAGATTTTTCCTCTCATAGTGATTTCTATAATAGGGGACTAGGTTTCAAAACGTCCTCAAGGTTGGTTAACACAATCCTAAGGAAATATAGACTACTAGTGAGGTAATAGGCCTACTGGGGCTAGTGGAGTCGCCAGGTGGAAATTTTTATCTTTTCTGGAGGTAAAATGTTTTATGGTCCACCACCAATGATTTATTTGAAAACCAATCTGAAATGTTTTTGGGTTTTTCTAAGTTTTATGTGGTTCTCTGGCTATGAGAGTGTCCTATACCTAATTCAACACTTATTTAAGGTGGTGAAACAAACAGAGTCTACTCTATGGCTTATCTAGCTGATTTCTTCAAGGTTTGATAAGGGTCTCTTAGAATCCTAAGGTTTAATTAGATTTCCACTTATTCAGAGATATCCTATCATGATTACCATTATGCTAGTTGTGCTTAAAGAAGCTATATTTCACTTAAATGAATACTGAGTGTCTTGTTTAGGGACTTTTACTCAAAGGGTCCCACCGTGATCGCCAGAATTTTGGGGTCTTGTGATTTGGCCGATTGGTAAACCAAATGACAAGGCAACATATAAACTAGTCTTTAGAGCTCTAGGATCTAGCTCTCCTAGTCTCAGAGAGGGATCTCTGAGTATTTTTGCAAAGATATGACTTGTTTTCTTGGAAAAGGTTGATTTTAGGCTAGTTATTAAGCATGAGTTTGTTTGATTGTTTTGTGGGACATGCTGATCTAGGCAGCATAGATAGCAAAGGGGAAATCTCTAAGTCATTGGGAAATGAAGTCATGTAGAAGTTTGTAACAAGTTTGTAGATGAATTAGGGGTATCAAAGGGCAAATCTAACTTGGTTTTTGGATCTACAAAGTTTTCAGGTGAAATGAAATGAACATTAAGGGTTTAGAATGAAAAGTAGAACTAGGGGCAGTTAAGAATCCTTAATTTTATATACTCTTCAACAAAGGGACTTAAAGCATCATTTGAACACGAAGAAGTATTTTATAGACAGGGCTAACCATGGATTCTAAAAATCACACTTCAGCAAATAACAATTTCAAGACAAACTTTCAAAATGAAATCTAAGAGTCGAGGAATGCTCTATTTCATCAAATATTTCACTCCCAAGGATAAGAAAACATTCAAGATTCACAAATAACTGCATTCATAGAAGAGGGAACTCCTACACATCTGTGATTACAGCTATAAAGACCTTCAAAACAATTATTTGAGCAAGTACAAAGGGTATAATCAAAACATACCGCTTTGGCAAACTTTCGACAATGGTACTTTGAAAGGAGGCTTCAGAAATCGTTTTTGAAGTGTTAAAAAGAAGCAGGGAAGACCATAAATGATCTTGAGGCCAACTGTATTGAACTATTCTTGAAATAAACAGTCTTAAGGGTTTGAAAAGTAGTCAAACTACTCAATAAAACCTTCAGCAGATGAAAACATAAATATAGTAAAGAGTAAACAGGTCTAAGGTGCTTCTAGGAGACATTTCTTAGCCTAAAAGTTTTACTATACTGCAAGCAAGAGATGATGAAAATGGAATGGAAAACAGGAAAAACATAAATAGATTAGAATACTTCACCAACATTCAAGCTCAGGGATCCAATGATAGAGCTTTCTCCATCCACAAACAATTCAAAACATCCAAAAGTTCCAGTACATCAATTTCTTTTCAATCTCAGCAGAACTATGTATTACTTCAAAGAGTTACAAATTCCCCCCTTACAATGAGTTCGAGTGCAGTATTTATATTTCAAATGAGGAGGTGGAACCATATAGGGTTCAAAACATTATTAATGACATAGTAAATGCACTTCTATCCTTAAAAACCATGCAAGGCATAAGGTAGGAATGTTTCTCAACTACTTCTCCGTGTAATAAATCAGTGTTTACTTCTTGAGGATGAAATAGCTGAAAAGATTGACTTTGAGGCCTTTTTATGTCTTTACAATAACTTTCTAACAGTTTATAAAATATGTTTTTGTGTAATAACTACCAATTTGTCTTTTGAGGTATAAAGTAAGTGAAAGGTGTCACTTTTGATTTAATCAAGTGAATAATTGCTCTTTTGATGTATCTGAGGCTATCTTTAAGCCTATTTTGTCTTCATTTAATTATAAAACTTCTCTTTAGGCCTAAATTGCCTTTATTTCATCATTCAATCGTGCTTTTAGACCTGATGATGCTTTTTGGCCTTCATGATGCGTCGTTGTTGTCTTTTTCCCTTTATACACTACTTTATACCTTTGTTTATTTGTCCTTTAACTCTTAAAACCTTGACTAGGCTTTAATATTCTTCTTTAAAGCTTTGATTTTTCCTGAAACCTTTATCATCATCCTTATGATGTCTTTATATCATTTTTGATTGATTCAAGCCTTTATTTGTTCATCTTCTTCCTTTGATTTTTATTACTTTAAACACTGTTTTAGTCTTTCGGTCTCCTTTCTCTGTTTCTGTTAAAAAATATGTTTTAACTGTGTTTTCTCCTTTGAACTGCCAATCAAACCTTTAAATCCTTTGTCTTCCTCTTTTCTTCTTCGTTGGCCTCTCATTCTTGTTTTATTGTGTTCAGGGTTTGCTTTTGGTGCGATGGAGGGTTTACAGAAGGCATCGATGTCCATGAAGCATTAAATCGGACCCTTTATCCCTTTCTGCATTTAATCGGGCCTTAGAAAACCATTACCCAGGGTCTTGTAATCATACTTTGATGTGGGAAGCCTGTGTGTCAATGGTCTCCATTCAACCTGTAAAATAGACCAAAAAACATTAACAAAACCTACAATTTAATGGCTAGACTACTTCAGAGGCTTGCTATGGTGACGGAGGAGCATTGTAGAGAGGCAGGATGCATGGAGGAAGGGTTTATGGGTAAAAACATGAAAACAGGGTTTAAAATTGGTTTTGGCACAAAAGTGGCAAAAAGTGGTTTTTAGAAAACCACCAGTGGTTTTCGCGCGGGGCAACGGTGGTTTCTGGTTTTGCGCGTATCAAACACGATTCAATCGTTTCACAACACACGTCCTTTATGAAACCAGTGGTTTTGCATGGAAATGAGGTGTTAAACCTCGGCAGGCAAATGTGCACGATATGCGCTCCTAACGGTTGGATGAGGGGGGGTAGATCCGACGGTGCGGAGAGGAGTGCGACGGAAAGGTGCACGAGCGAGATTTTAGTGGGAGACAGGTGGCAAGCGATGATTGGGTGGGCATTCAAATAATGGGGTAAGTGGGTCTGGAGGGGTTGGGTGTATGGATCAAACGAGAGCCATTGGATTGTCAGGATGGACGACTGAGATCCATCGAGAAATACACAGCACATCGGGAGATCGGAAAAAGGAAAAGATAAGGGGGAGGGAGAAAAAAGGTAATGTGATGCGATGGGGGGGCTAAGAGCTTGGGCTGGGGCATGGTCCTGTGGAGGAATATGTGACCAGGGGCTAAGGGAAAAGGAGCTAATTGCATCGGCGGGGAGAATTTTCAGAAGGAAAAAGTGGATTCATAGAGGAAAGGCCAATGTGATGGGGGCTTGGGCGTTTTGTCATAGCTGTAGAAATTATATGCACTAAGCATGCATATGTCCTAGATCCACCTGATCTCACACTATTTAACTTTATGCAAGATACTGAATCTATTCCACTTGTTAATCTTTTGCGGAAAAATAAATTGCACACACATGTGAAGCATAAACAAAAATAATCAATCGCACATAACACAGTTTTTAACTGGGAAAGCCTGAAGCTGAAAAACCCAACTATATATTATGTAACATGGAGATCATATGACAATCTCATACAAGCATACAAAGCTTATCAAAAGCTCTCAGTAGAGTACAATCGTCATACACTAATCAAGACCAATCTTGCAAATCCATGCACCGATCTTTGCCTCCTTCTAACCTGCCTCCACTACGCAATCCCTGTCGAAGAATAGCTTTGAATGAATTAAAATTACCCTTGCCTTGACTGTGCAATCCTCATTGGCAACTCCAATGTGTGTGTGATGCAATCAATGCATCACTATAGTCACAACAGATAGTCTATCTTTACCTTTCACCTATCTCTCCACTGGGTCTCCACTGAAACTGCCATGCACTGTAGTTAACTATTGTATTTTTCAGTTGATTAATGAGTTATTATTTGTGAATTAATTAACTAATTAATTCAATCCACTCTCACTAGTGTATCAATTAGTTAGACTAGATACAACTAGCTCAACTGAGTCTAATTGAGTTAAACTGAATACAACTCCATAACTACTTCTTCCAACTGTGTCATAACTCTGCCACTTAAGTTCTAACTGAGTCCTCCATGCATTAACTCCAGTAAACGCTTGGGAATTGAGTAATTCCCTCAGTCCACTGATGTGCCACATCTGTGCACTGAACTGAAGTGCTCCAAGAGAATAAGTTGTTGTTTAGAGTCTGATTATTACTAAGAGCTAATAATAATCGACATGCATCTATTTTTAGATTGACGATCTATAAATAGACTTCTCCCAATATTATAAAAATATAATTTTATCTATTTTTCCAATTTTATCAACCATCCACAAATAGCATCTTGCAACTTCTGAAATATGATTATCATAAATAAAAATAGACATACTATAAAAATAGACTTGCGCCAAAAATAGCCTGCAGGCCCACTTACTGAAGGCGACTCTTTTCACTAAGCTCATCATCTTGTTGAATCTCAACACTCCCTCTCAACAAGATAGGGATTATCCTTCACCTCGATCTTGCCTCCATGGTATTCGAATTTTCTCCTAGTGAGCGCTTTTGTTGGAATATCTGCATCCTAATCCTCCGTAGGAATGTACTGAAGCAACATGATCTTCCACTGCACACAATCTCTGATATGATGATACCGTATATCAATATGTTTAGATCTATCATGAAACATAGGATTAACCGAGAGTTTAATGCAACTCTGATTATCACAATGTATCACCGTGGGATCTAAATGTGAACCGAACAAACCAACTAGGATCTTCCTCATCCAGATAGCCTCACATGCAGCTTGACTTGCTACCATGTATTCTGCTTCCACTGAACTGAGTGCCACGGATCTTTGTTTCCTACTATACCAAGAAACTGTCGCAGATCCGATACCGAAAACCCCTCCTGATGTGCTCTTTCTATCTGTTGGGCTTCCTGCCCAATCTGCATCCGTGAAGCCATACAACTTCACCTTTTCCGTCTGTCTGTACCATAAACCATACTCAGGTGTGCCCCTGAGATATCTCAGGACATGCTTACCTGCCTTCCAAAAGAGCTTGGTAGGCTTAACCATCGGTTGCGAAAGCTGGTTCACCGCATAGCATATGTCCGGTCTTGTATTGACTAAATACATGAGTGAACCCACGAACTGTCGATAAACAGTGGCATCCACTACCTTTGCCGATGTAACATCCTCTTTCTTCCAATTTCCTGGAAGAGGAGTGTTGATAGGCTTGCAGCCTTGCATGTGAAACTTCTCCAGTATCTCCTGGGCATACTTTCCTTGAGACACAAACAACTCACCTTCCCGCTGCCATATTTCCAATCCAAGGAGATAATGAAGGAGGCCCAAATCCTTCATCTCAAACTCCTTTGCAAGATCTTCCTTTCATGAGTGTATCAACTGCTCATTACCTGTTAGTATTAAATCATCAACATAAAGTAAAATGATTAAAAGGTTACCCTCCACCACAATCTGGTACAGGTTTGCATCTGCCTCACTCTTGGTGAAGCCAAGTCCAGTGAAATAGCTGTCGATCTGAGTGTACCAAGCACGGGGTGCTTGTTTCAGCCCATACAGTGCTCTTTTGAGCCTGCACACATGCGACTCGCTGCTAAATATCCCAAATCCTTCAGGATGCTCAATGTACACCTCTTCCTCAATTATCCCATTAAGGAACACAATCTTCACATCCATCTGTGCTAAGAGAGCAAGGATGGTCTGTATGGAAGAATATTGTGCGACAGGTGAAAAGGTTTCTTCATAGTCAATCCCCTCAATCTGTGAGAAGCCCTGGGAAAAAAATATTTCCTTATACTTCTCGACACTCCCATTAGCAGCTTTCTTTACCTTGGAGATCCATCTTGATCCTACAACTGATTTTCCCACCGACCTTGGAACAATCTCTCAAGCACTGTTTCTGAAAATGCAGTCATACTCCTCCACCATGGCATCTGCCCATGTGGGCTCCTGCACTTCTTCTTCAAAAGAATATGGCTCTGTCATGATACACTTGCTCGTAAGAGCCATGCATCTAGTATATCGGTCAGGTGATTGTCTCTATCTGTGCTATGATGAAGGGACCCCTATATTCTGTGCCGCATCAAGCTTCAGTCTCTCAGCTTATGTGGTACGATTTTTGCCTTGTCTTATGTTTGGTTCTGCATGAGTGGACTCCTCCACTCCATGAATCTCCTCCTGTGGCTGATCCAAATCTAGAGGCTCATCTCTAGGAACAAGAAGTTCCTCCTCCGCATGCAAGTGTAGCTCCCTCTCAAGCGACAACTTCATGGCTTTCACCTCATTGAATTTTATATCCCTTCGCACAACAGTCATCTGACTGTCTGGAAAATACACATGATAGTTATGGGGTGTTTCTGTGTACCCCACAAATATCCCAACTTCTGTAGTCGGCTGCAGCTTCTTCCTGGCATCCTTCGTCACATGAATGTAAACAGGTGAGCCAAAAATCTTCAAATGAGAAATATTAGGCTTCTTACCAGTAAAATCTTCTTCGAGTGTACTCATTCCAAGTACTCTATGAGGACAATGGTTTTTCACATAAACCGCAGTGTTGCATGCTTCCGCCCACAAGTGCATCGGTAGGCCCTGATCATGCAGCATCGCTCGTGCAGCACCCACGATCGTTCTGTTCTTTCTCTCCGCGACCCCATTCTGCTGTGGGTTATGAGGCCCTATGAGTTCTTTTCGAATTCCTTCTTTTCTACAAAAGTCTTTGAATTTTTTCGAGATGTATTCACCACCATTATTTCTCCATAAATCTTTCACTTGCTTCCCTGACTCCTTCTACACCAATGCCTTGGATTTATAGAACTTTGAGAACGTTTCTCTCTTCTTCTCCATGAAGAAGATCCAGCATCTACGAGAATAGTAATCAACAAATATCACATAATACCTGTGTTTTGTTGTTGAAGCAACCGAGAATGGTCCACACACGTCTGTGTGAATTCTCTCCAGGATCACCGAAGCACGATTCTCCTTCTCATGAAGGGTGGTCTTCAGAAACTTACCCATAGTACATCCCTTGCCCTGATTTGACTACGCAAGAGTACCCTTGGGAATTCCAGTAGAAATTTTCTGCACAATCTTCAAAGCGCCATAGTGAAGATGGCCCAATCTCCTATGCCATAATTTGCCCTCATCCCAGCTCACCACTCCTTCTGATTTTCCTACCATTGCATCGCAGCCATCTACCTCCAGCTTGTAGAGATTCTTAATTCGAACCCCTATCTTCTTGGTTTGACCTGTTGTTTTATGTTGAAGGAAGGCTTTTCCCTCACTGAAAACAACATCATAACCTCTGTCTTCCAGCATTGCGACTGAGACCAAGTTATTCTTCAGACCTGGAACATGCATGACATTCTTCAACAAGAATGGATTACTGGACTCCCTCTCAAAGGTAATGTTCCCAATTCTAGTCGCATTGTACCGACCATCGTCACCCATCTCTATATGCATCTGGAGGTCCTTCTCCTCCAAGTCACTAAACAACTCTTTGTCTCCCGTCATATGGAAAGACGAACCACTATCAAGATACCACACCGATCCCATGTAGCCTGAAACCAAGCAAGCGATCAAGGATAAATCAAGCTCAAATTGCGAGGCTAAGGATTCTCCAGTTGCAGATCCAGCAACGTGCTTGTTCTTCTTCTTCTGTGGACAGTTAGTGGTGAAATGTCCATGCTCGTGACAGTGAAAACACTTCACTTTGGAGAAATTCTGCTTCTTGCCTTTAGCACCGGATTTTCAAGAAGATTTCTTCCCCTTCCCTTTCCTTGCTTTTAAAGCCAAAGTGAAATTCTCTTCATCTTCATTCTTCGATTAAGACCCATCCCTGGTACCCCGCCTTATCTCCTCCTGCAAAAGTCCGACCAAAGTTGCTCCCATCCCGGCAGTTTCTCCCGTCCATTGATAGAGTCTTCGTAGCTATGCCAACTCTTCGGAAGCCCAAGGAGAGCCAAGCTCACCAAGTATTCTTCATCAATAGTAACCCCCACACTTCCCATTTCATCCTTGCAGTGGACAAACTTCATGAGGTATTTTGGAATACTATCGCCTTTCTCCATTTTTATTTTTCTGAGCTTGTCTTTAAGCGCCAACTTCCTCTGGTCACTTCTTCTTTGGAACAATTCTGTCAAAGCCTTCCACATTAAGAATGGAGTGGCTTTCTCATGAAGGCTAGACACAATATGGTCCTTCACACCTTCCAACAGAATTCTCCTCATCTTTGCTGTCTTCTTTTTCCATGCGTCAAGTAATGCAGCATCGCTAGATCCCGGCTTAGGAACATCGCTATCGATGAACTACTTCAGCCCATTATCCTCCAGCACCACCTCCAACCTGTCCTTCTAGGCTATGTAATTCGAGCTCCCATCAAGGGCATACTCCAATCTCAACCCGTTGAAAGACATTTCAATGTATACTCGATTTCTGCACCAAGGATCTTCTGTAGAAAATTTGAATTGTCCACCAGCACAAACTCACTTCACAATTGCAATCTTCAATAAAAAATGCTCTGATACCATGTAGAAATTATGCACTAAGCATGCATATGTCCTAGATCCACCTGATCTCACTCTATTTAACTTTATGCAAGATATTGAATCTATTCCACTTGTTAATCTTTTGCGGAAAAATTAATTGCACACACATGTGAAGCATAAACAAAAATAATCAATCACACATAACACAGTTTTTAACCGAGAAAGCATGAAGATGAAAACCCAAAATATATATTATGTAACATGGATATCATATGACAATCTCATACAATCATACAAAGCTTATCACAAGCTCTCAGTACAGTACAATCGTCATACACTAATCAGGACCAATCTTGCAAATCCATGCACTGATCTTTGCCTCCTACTAGCCTGCCTCCACTACGCAATCCCTGTTGAAGAATAGCTCTGAATGAATTTGAATTACCCTTGCCTTGACTGTGCAATCCTCATTGGCAACTCCAATGTGTGTGTGATGCAATCAATGCATCACTATAGTCACAACATATAGTCTATCTTGCCCTTTCACCTATCTCTCCACCAGGTCTCCACTGAAACTGCCATGCACTGTAGTTAACTGTTGTATTGTTTAATTGATTATTGAGTTATTATTTGTGAATTAATTAACTAAATAATTCACTCCACTCTCACTAGTGTATCAATCAGTTAGACTAGATAAAACTAGCTCAACTGAGTCTAACTGAGTTAAACTGAATACAACTCCATAACTACTTCTTCCAACTATGTCATAACTCTGCCACTTGAGTTCTAACTGAGTCCTCCATGCATTAGCTCCAGTAAACCCTTGGGAATTGGCTGGCAGTGGTTAGTACCTGATGTGCCACATCGTACTTGGCGAAATCTGAAGTGCTCCAAAGAGAATAAGTTGTTGTTTAGAGTCTGATTATTATTAAGAGATAATAATAATCGACATGCATCTATTTTTAGATTGACGATCTATAAATAGACTTCGCCCAATATTCTAAAAATAGAATTTCATCTATTTTTCCAACTTGATCATCCATCCACAAATAGCATCCTGCAACTTCTGAAATATGATCATCATGTCTAAAAATAGACATAGTCTAAAAATAGACTTGCGCCAAAAATAGCTTGCGGGCCCACTTAGTGAAGGCGACTCTTTTCACTAAGTTCATCATCTTGTTGAATCTCAACAATAGCACTCGAATATATGAAGAACAGGAGCAAAAGTCTCAAGCCCTCAGGGGCTTAAACCTTGAATTGTAAAAATATTTCTTTTTAGGCTAAAATGGGTTTTTTAGGCCAATTTTAGAAGTTCCGATGGGTAAAGAGGGGCATTTTTAAACCATAAAAAGGGTTTTTAGGAAAAATAGAGGAAAATAAAGGAGGAAAGAGGATTTTTTAAACCAAGTATAAGGGTGTTTATAATGGTTTAAGGGGGATTTTTCAGAGGAAATGAAGAGTTGCTAAAGGAAAAAATGGTGAAAATGGCTTGAAACAAGTTTCCTTTTTGAAACATCATGGTAACTTTTTAGGAGACATAGATGAAGATTTCAGTGGACTGATGGACTTGAAATGATGAAGGCAGTGAGATTTCTAGAACTCATAATGTATCTTGCAATTTTGCTCTAGAAATCTGGGTTTGTTACATTTAGTCATCTTTGGATAAAGTCAAAATCATGGATGACTAACATAATGTCATCAGATGGATGTAAGACTACATTCCTCACTAGTGTAATTGAGAAATAGATGTACATAGAACAACCTCAAGGTTTTGAGGTGCATGGGAAGAAGTCTCATGTTTTTAGATTAAATAAAGCCATGTATGGACTCAAGAAAGATCGAAGAGCTGGGTATGCTCAAATTGATAGCTACCTTATGAGACTTGGATTCTCTAACAGTGATGTTGATCCAAACCTTTATTTCAAGGTTGTGAAGAATGAAACTATGATTTTATTGCTATATGTTGATGACTTATTTCTGATAGGTGTTGAACATCTTATTATTCAGTGTAAGAGGGAATTGGAATATATGTTTGATGTGAAGGATCTTGGATTGATGCATTATTATTTGGGGCTATAAGTTTGGTAGAAGCCTAAAGAAATCTTCCATGGTCAAAGAAAGTATGTTGTTATGAAGATCCTTTAGAAGTTTTGCATGTTAGATTGTAAATCCATGAAAACTCCCATGGTGACTAATTTGAAGAAGTTGAGAGACTCTGAGTCTGATCTGGTAAATCCATCCATGTATTGATAGTTTATCAGCTCGTTGATGTATTTGGTTAATACCAGGTTGGACATTTACTTTGCAGTAAACATGTTGAGCCAGTTCTAGGTGGAACCAAGACATGAAAATTGAATTGCAACAAAGCACACATTGAGATTTCTATGTGGTACTGTAAATTATGGTTTGAGATATCTCTCAAAAAGTGATCTATAATTGCAGGGATATACATATTTTCTCTTGGTAGGGAGTGCAGATGACAAGAAGAGTACTTCAAAAGGATGCTTCAGTTTGGGCCCTGCTATGATTTCTTGGATGAGTGGGAAGTAGAAATATGTCATGCTCAACACTACAGAAGCATAGTATATCGTAGATAATCAAGATTACACTGAAGTAGTGTGGCTTTGGAAGTTGTTTACAGGATTTTTTAATCAGGATCTGGAACCAATTGTGATATACTATGACAATCAAAGTTGTGTGAAGCTTTTAGAGAACCTCGTTATCCATGATAGATTGAAGCACATTGAAATCAAGTACCACCACATCCATGACATGGTGCAAAAGGGGGCAATGAATCTCAATTACATCTCCATTGATAAGATAGTTACCGATCAAATGAGAATTGTACCGAGTACTCGTTTTTTTGAGGTAGAAGAAAATCATTCGATTTTGAAAAGTGTTGATTCATAATACATTTTTTTAACATATTTTTGATACTTTAAATTTTCTTATGTATCAAGCATGAATTTTTTTTTTTAAATATTAGTGATTTTCATGTTGATTTTGAAGAGCGTTGATGCAGCATCAACCCCTTCTTTATATGGATTATTTTTTACACTTTAAATTTTCTAATGTAATAAGTGTGGATAAATTGTATTAAATGTTGGTGATTTTCATGCGGATTTCAAAAATCATCAATATAATTTTGAAGGAATATTTTTGACACTTTAATTTTTTCTTATGTCCTAAGTATGCGCATTTTTTTTTAATGTTGATTATTTAACAATTTTTCAAGTTGTCTTATTCCCTTTCTTGTTTTTCGTCCTAAGATGCTTCTTTTTCAAGAGTTTTCCAAAAATGTGTTTTTTGTTTTTATTTGCAATGTTTTTTTATAATGAAACTATTAATTTTTTTTTTCAAAGTTTAAAAAAAATAATAACATTAATATTTTGAGGTTATGGTGTTTTATATATTTATATATCATTAATTAGTACTTCAATACACATATTGGATTATGAAGAGTCTGGTGGCTAAGCCATTATGACCCTTCAGATGAATGTACAGGAGCTTGATCCGAGGCTGCAGAAAATTCAAAAGGAATTATCGCTGATCCAAGTCTAGATTCAGTTGTAGAACAAGTTCCTTGGCCACATTAAGGAACACATTTCGTGTCTCCCCGAGTCAGAACTACTGGGTTCAAGTTCAAAGGACCCAGCCCATGTGGATTCCTCGTATTAGTAGATGTATCATGTTTAGATTTTTTTATTTTTGTTGGTTTTTATTGTTGTATATTTCGGTTAATATGGAATTTTGTAGATATCTAAATAGACACTGGTGGCTAGATATTTAGGCCTATAAGGCCTTGTTGGACAGACTTAAAACTTTCATATTTTGGATGGCATAAAATGTGTTTCGGTGGTCAACAGAACTGGTTTCCCATTGGGTACGTTGAGGCCACCGAATGTATTTGTATGGATGTAACATGCTTTTATATTGAATGGATGAAGAATGACCTATCAGCCACAAAATAATTGTCACTAAAAAATAATAATTTTAAGCACCCTATAAGAAATACACATTTTTCATATAGATATAATTACAAAAAAAAAAAAAAACATATTTTATGACCTTTTCGCTAAAAATGACGTGTTTTTTTCTTTTTTTGTAAGTTGGAAATTTTCTATTAAATCAGGAAACGATACATCATGAGGAGTTCTTCTAAGAATCAAAAATAGCCTCACCCCGAAAGGATTTGTTGCCCTTTAAGTACATGAAAAACATAACAAAAAGAAGCCAGGGAAAATAAGGACTCATTCTATCCAATGCCCACCATGCACAAAATCCATCCAAAAAATATATGAAACTTTTTTTCATCTTTACAATTAAATTAGATTAGAAGCATTTTCCTCAGTATCTCTGCCATTAACATATGGACAGTGGAAGGCGTCATGGATGTGGGATTCCAAATGAGCCATGTGGGTCTCGAAAATATCCATACGATCATAAATTTGTCGTTGATTCCTCCGGAGGGTGTCTTGGCAATCAAGGATGTGTCTCTGGTTGTGAAAGATATCAACAAGAAAACCAACCATGTCTGCATGGTCTTCATTCTGTGATTGGGCTAGCCGGTCTACCAAACACTGAAGGATGTGTATTTACGCCTCAATGAAGTCAAAAGGTGTTGGTAGGTCATCTCACCCAGGTGAGTCCCTAAGAGGGGCTACCAACTCCTCATCCTCCTCACGAATCCCTCTACCTTGGTGACCTCCTCCCAGTCAGGGACGTTCTCTCTAGCGCTGCATAATGTAGGAGTCGAAACCTACACTCAACACTTAAAAACGCTTCCTCCCTTTTTCATAGGAATAATTACCTCCAACCTGTCATTATAAGGCCCCGCAGCCTTCTTCCCTGGTTTCCAAGGGGTGGAGGCCCATGGGATCTATGAATAAAAAAACTTAGGCCTCTAAGAGACTAGTTCAGCAACAATACCTTATGGACTTAATATCCCTTTTACCATGAGCAGGCCAGCTACCCGGGGAGCAGAGAGACCTAACTACCAATGATATTGTGAACAAGGGGTTATACTAACCAAGATTCCAGAAATGACTTGACAATAATATATGCAGTACGGAGAAAACCACAAGAATCAAATGGGACTACTATGAGTCACCTATGAGAAAAAGGGCAATAAGAGGGCACTCCAAAGTGAAAATGATGACACAATTGACCCTCATCTATCCTCCCATAGATGAAGGCAAGTCGCAAGATGAATTTCCTTCATCATGAAATTCCTCGTGTTCTTCACACCAAGATCCCACGATATAGGAACACGGCAAAGCCTTCAAGATCTAACTATGTTGGGCTCAGTTGGGACTAAGACCCAACACCTCCTACCTTAAAAGAACATGGAATAGGATCCGAGGAGATGTGCCTCAGCGTGGACACTGGTATCCCAAACTGCTAATTTCATTTATATTCTCACCACATTAATGACCTTTCCTACTCCCTTATCTCTTATAATGATCTTTGCATCGAGAACATTCTTCGAGTGCATTCCTAAGGCCCATTTACTCGCCTTCTTACTCATTATGTGCCACGTGTGGGGTTCAATGCCCCTTGTCCTACTCTCAACCTTGATACTCACCCCTAACGGGGACTAAAAATGAAATGTTAAATAAAATATTTTTATGAAATAATTGAATAAAAAAAGTTGGAAAAATATTAAATTTTATGAATTTTTTATGAATTTTATATCTAAAGATGATGAAATTTTAAACATTTTTTTTTCCGCAAAAAATGATTCAAATAAAATTTTAAGTAAAAATAACAAAAATGTAAAAAAATATACAATTAAAAAGAAAAATTAAAATTAAAAGCATAAAATATTATATATATATATATATATATATATAATGTTTTTTTTAATATTTTCTCGTTTATTTATTTATTTATATATGTGTGTGTGAATTTTTCTTTTTACATTTTTATGTTTTTCTGTCTTCTTCTTTTTTTGTTAATTTTAAAAAAAATTCTTAAATTATGTTTTTTTTATATTTTCTTGTTTTTTTTCCACGAAGTCGTGGATAGATGGTGATTGGTGCTCTGTTAAGATACTCCTTGATGTGAAGTCACTCGTTCAATTCCTCGCCTAATTGAAGTGATATTTTGGACATGATGAAGATGTAGTCATGCCAAACCTATATATATATATATATATATATATATATATATATATATATATATATATATATATATATATATATATATATTCTTTTCTTTTTCTTTTTCTTTTTTTAATGTGTGTGTGTGTATGTGTCAATTTTGTTTTTATTACATTTTTATGTTTGTTTTTTTTGCCTTTTTTATATATTTTTTTATATTCCAGTTTTTCTCGTCATGTTTTAAAAAAAAAAAGTTTTATTATTGTTATTATTTAAAAAATAATAATATTTTTGTTTGCTTTTGTTTTTGTTTTTTCAATGTTTTAACTTTTTTTCATTTGTATTATTCATTTATTATTTTGTTTTATTTTATTTTTTTCTGTCGGCTTTGTGTTGAATCTCAACTAGCAAACTGATTTCATTCTGTGTCAATTTGATAGTTGATTTTAAAGTTTTCGTTATAATGGATCGAGTACGCCCCCACGATGTGTCAATTTGATGGTTGGTCTTTAAGTTTTCATTACAATGAGTCGAGTTCGCCTACACTACGTGTCAATTTGATGGTTGATTTTTAAATTTTTGTTCCAATGTGTCAAATTATCTTAGGTTAAGATTTTAAAATCACTATAATTTTAGCATTTAAAAAAGAAATTATTCTTGGTATAATGACTCGTTCATTCAGGTGTTCATTTTTAAAGTTTTTTTAGTCATAATATTTGTCCACAATGTCATGGTTGAAATATGTTGAAAACTTAAGATTTTTTTTAGTCATGATCTTTGGTTTTAATTCGATGGTTGAAAATTTATCAAAATTTTAAGGCTTTTCTAAGTCATCATATTTTATCTTTAATGTTATGGTTGAAAACAATTATAAGTATTTTTTCTTTAACACCATGGCTGAAAATTGTTTGAATTTTAAGGTTTTTCAGAGATCTCATATTTCCTCTTTAATATCATGCCTGAAAATCATTGGAATTTTAAGGCTTTTCAAAGGCATGATATTTGATATTTAATTTCATCATTGAAAATCGTTGGAATTTCAAAGTTTTATGAAGCCATGATATTTGATCTTTAACATCATTATTAAAAAATGTTGAAAATTTACCCTAAAAGAATTAAAAATATATTAAAAATAAAAAAAAATTATTCCAACATCAACACTTTTCATTTTTAGGTTGTTTTTTGCAAAAAAAAAAAAAAAAAAAAAGGCTTTTAATGGATTTTACTGTCATTTTTAAAAAATGTTAAAAAATTACCAAAAAGAAACATTTATCTATTGAAAGGGTTATTGGGTTTTTACCCAAGTAGGTTTTCTGGGGTAAATGTTATGTTATCTTTATGCTTTGTGATCTCCATTATCCTATTGTTTTTATATTTTTTAATTTTTAAAGTGTAATTTCTTAATGATATATTGGAAATTTAAAAGAATATCAACATCATTAGAAGTAATTATCAATTTTCAGAAATATTTCATTTGTATCTATTGCACTTTAAAAATCAACAAGAAAACCATCTCAACCCAATTGTTCTTGAGTTTGATTGGGGTCAATTATTAGAAAAGTTTCATAAGTTCTTGTGGCCCTAGGTGTATAGATACATCCTCCTAATTTTAGGAAAATCCTATATGATGAAACCCTCTCAAGTAGAAAGGAAAGGAGAAAGAGAGAATAGCTCAATAATGTTGGTAGATTTGTGCTAGAACTTATATTACATGTGATATGAGCCGAGTCTTGTTATAATTCAAGGGAAGGATAGTGTCGAGTATCGGAGATGAGATCACATTGTTAACAAGGTATATTGTGCCTTGCACTTCTTATATTGGTATATGAAAATTCTTTCCCTTCCAATTTCTTTTTTATGATATGTAAATATTGATCATTTTTATCCATTTATTTTATTTTTTAAGTTAATATTCCTTCCATGGAGGCGAGCATTTTATTTGTATGTTTGTACTTGTGTGTGGCAGATTAGGTCTGGTGATTGAAGAAGGATCTTCAGCAGCCAAGGATCTGCACAGTCTACACCACTTTGCAAGGGTTGAGATACAAACCCTACATGAGAATGAGTTCGAATATTCACACACTGTCTAATAAATATGGAGGTGATATCTATGGAGAAATAGCTCCTTACCTTCAAAGTAAAATTTGAGATAATAGAACTAGCGACCATACTAGGGATATTTCTCTACCCTCTTGATTCCTCCTTCATTTGTATTGATTTTTAATATTACCTATTGTTGAGTCTTTCTCTTTTGTATTCGACCTTTTCGGGGCTTGTTACAAACTTAATTTTCTTGAGATTGGTTAGATCTTAGTCATTTTATGTTATTAATCTTGACCCTGGGGGAAAGTCACTCCTTATAACCGGTTTATAGAGCGACTTTTGGAAATGGTTGCTTCATGTGAGTGATCCTTGTAGCAATTGGGCATTCATTGTGTGAATTTCTTAAGAGCATTGGCTTCTCATTAATCAAATTTTCCATAGGGTTTACTACAACCTCTCCTAAGATGGGTTTAGATCTCTCATCCTTTACTTGTATCTGGTTATATATGGTTTAAATATCATTCAATTGGCCTTTTATTTGTGAGTTTTCGTATCTTGTTACAACTTTGGTTTATTCTGTCAAGGTTGCACACTTGGATCGATTGCTTCTAGCAGAAATTGATGTCTATTTTTATTTTGTTACATTATAATCCTTATTTGGGTGGTGATCTGGTGAGTATTTGTGATATGTTTTCCTTTTTTTGTCGTGGATAAATCCAAATTTTTTGGCCTCTAAAATATTCTTTCATTTGTCAACGGTTTGGATTGTTTTCTGTGTAGGTAATTGTAGGTTTGTGCTTGTTGGTTACCTGCATTGAGCTAAAAATTGAAACTTTCTTTAAGTGTGATCTTGTTGTTTTTCCAAGTGTGATAAGACAGTTCATGTTTTTTGTTTGCAAAGCCTTAGTTTCGAGATTTTGAGTGCTTGTTAGTGCTCTTTCTTTGGAATTGTTTAAGAGTGTTTATTTTTGGTGTTAAAAGTTGTTTAGTGGTTCACTTAGTTTTTTGAAGTTGTAAAGTATCAAAAATATTATTGAGAGTGAGCATGAGGTTCGTTTTTCACTTGGAAAAAGAAATAAAATCTTTAGCTTTCCTTAGCTAGTTTTCATCAAATTAGAAATTGTTAATTTTGGGAAACTAGGTCCAAACTCGATGTTGTGATGCTCAGATGACAATGCCAATAATTTAATCGGATTCCTCTTTCAGAGAGGTGCAAGATCGATCTAAAGATCATCTTGATCAGATGAGCAGAACATGTATTTTGAATTTATTCCACATGTGCAAGGTTAGCCTGATATATCCCACATGCATAAGAGATGTGTGACACACCCCCACAGATGCCTATATATTGGAGAGACTTGGATTTCATTTTACACACACATTTTTTGGAGCCATTCGCTTCCTTCTTGGATGGTGCTGGAGCAGCTTTCTTCATTCTTCATTTAGGGTTTCTTGGTGTAGCATCCTTGTGGAGCGTTCATGATGAGACATCTTGGGGTTGTGTGACACACGTGGGAAGCTGACATTATGAAGACTTTGTTGTTTGAAGCATCTTGTTGATCATTGTAACGCCACCATTCTTTATCTCTATTTTTTCTTTTCTTCCATCGATCTATTGGTATGTTCTATCTGCATCTTACTTTGATAGAGCCCTAGAATTTTAAAGTATATTTCCACCTAGCATAGAACATATTAAAAAATTAACATGGTATCAGAGCTAGGAGAAGACAGAGCCCATCTAGTTGATAATCTAGGGCAACGAGATAAGGATTGTTTTCAGGTGACCGAGCTACTGGAAGAAGGCCGAGTGAGGAGACCTCGACTTCAGGTCTATTGGGGCTGGTTGGCACCCTAACCTTCATCGTGGAGGAAGAAACCTATCCGCAACTAGAATAATCCTAGCCACAGTTGGAAGAAGCCTAGCTGCAGCCAGAATGATCCTTAGGACAGTGTGGGCATTTCTGTAGTGGAGGTTGAGTGCTGTAAGATACATCGGTTTTTTTAAGTGCAAAATCCTTCTATAAACACCATGAAGAGGTTGCCGAGGGTTTCAAGAAGAACAAAAGAGGTTGGGTCTATTTTGAGTGAGTTTATTTGCTTGCCAAGAAGCTATGGGTAGACTGCTACTTGTTTTAGGAAAATCTCAATAGATGTATTGGGGTTTCGTTACATGATTTCTATCCTCCATATAGAATGAGCTCCTTAAACGGGATGCCAAGTAGATCTAGGATAGATGATGCCTAATTTGAGCATTATTAACCCTCTCCCACAGATGAAGATCCATCATCAAGTCAGTCGTAGACCTGTGGATAGTTTAGAGATGCCTAGTGTGTAAATCCTCTAAAGAAGGATTGTCGCAACTCCAAGGAAGTTTTTTCAATAAGGCCACAGCCCTATATAGGACAAGATCTAGGGTCACAGTTATGTTTCTGCCATCAAGAAGCTTTGAAGGCTTGCATTTAGCTCTAACCATTTGTGGAAGGTTGTAACTATAACCCTAACCAGCCTTATATTGTGGAAAATAACTTAAAAAGGGAGTATGCAGCCTTGTAATAATGTTTAGAGGAGTGCAAAGGGTTTTTTTCCATAGGAAAACAAACCTTAACCAGAACTCAATTCATATCTAAATCGGATGAGGAAAATATCTGACTACATTTGACCACTTATGATTGCTGACTTTTAAAGGCATAATTCTGGATCATGAATTTGGACAGTTATGTATTTACGATTTCTATCATATGGAGTTTGAAGAGTCATCTAAGGGAAAGCGAGGACCTTTCTAGGGGCAGTGAAGACATATCTCTCTAAAATTTCTCGGATGGGCTAAAAAGAAACAGGGTTTGGATCTCCAGTACAGAAACAAGTTCGGATGATGTAGACAATAAAAATATGTTTCAAGGGTGATGAAACTCATATCTACCCCAGAATTCAGATCATAGAACTTAAGACACATTAGATGTATCTCTGAAGTTCGTGTGTAGGAATACAGTGACATGAATTCCGATATCTTTCTCAATGCTAGGAAGGAGTCTTATATCAGTAATATAAAGAAGCTGCTAAAATTCAATGATATCTTTGATGACATGACAATAAGATTCAATGTGGCTACAATGATCATATTTTGGTGATGAGATCTTGTGGTGACAGTGAGATGACAATTTGTTGCTATGATAGAGATGTTTCAGATAGGACAGTCGCTGGTCTTGAGGATAATTCCGGTATCCTTGTATGGGTAAATTTATCATTACAGATATGATTTCAAGAACAGAGAGAGTAGGTCGAATGTGTGGACAATGTGAGGTATAATATCCCTCTTGGTACAACTGCACTTCATACCTGTTACTTCAGAAAGGGTTGTAGGTATACACAATCAAAGATAAAAAGGCTGAGATGTCTAACAAGGGTTCATATCAACTCTTAGAGACAACGAAGGGCATCATCAGGTATGCCAAGTGTTGGGGTTCCCATGTTTTGGCCAGGTTGACAGAGACCAAAAGATGAGACAACATAGAACCACTTTTAGACCTTAGGATCTAGCCCTCCTAGGTCCAGAGAGGGATCTCTCTATGATTATCAAAGGATATATATCTTTGAAGTTCTAAATTATGGTTTTAGGCTAGTTATAGGCTCAGGGTTGTTTGTTTGATTGTTTGAGTTTGGTTGTTGAGAATCAGGAAGGAAGATTTCATCATAAGACAAGGATGGGTAAAGAAGGAACCTAGGCAAAGGTAGATAACTTAGGGAACATCAAGGCCATTGGGCAATGGAGTCAAGAAAGGATTTACTTATGTTCAATGTGTAAGCTTCAACTGGGCTAGTCATCTAGAGCATTTGGATCTCAAAGACTGATTGGTGGGATGGAACACTAAGTGATGAGAATGAAAGATGGAAAGCCATTCGATTATGTCTATAGATCAGGCTAGAGGTCATTTAACTCCAGGCCTGCTTGGACAAAACCATAGGCAACACAAGGGATCTTGAAAAGGTTTATATGGAAGGGAAGGTTATGAAGAGGCAGCGACAGGCTTTACACCTCCCAATGTTCCTAACCTCTTTCAATTAAATATTAACAAAAACATCTGAATACTGATTTTACCAACTTGCACATCAGAGAGTAGGCAATAATCATCCACTACACTGGTTTAGTCAATTAAATACAATATTCGGACACACATATGAGCAGAAAACATTCAAGACTGAGAGAGCTGGGATATAAGGTACCTAACAAGGGTAAATCTTATATCATGCATTCAGATGTCAGTCAGAAGAACATGAAATGAAATGGAAATAAACACAGAGATAAGAAGAACATCACCAACTGCTGTAGATCAGGATCCAATGAAAATTGCTTATCATGTTAAACACTACACCAATCGGGTACATCACTGCCCAAAGCTTTTACATTCAGCCTGAATACATCATATTTCTCAGCCTATCATACAACTGTTACACAGGAAACTTGGCTCGGGACAAAATGCTTGCAGTTCGCTGATAAAACCAACAACAACCAACCCCCTAACAATGTTCTTGCTGTGATTTTATAACAAAAGACGATCCTCAGATCGACTCAGGAGGTAGGTGCCCATTAAATGTTATATTTAAGCATAATAATGAATGCAGGGCCGAGGCCCATCCTGCTTGAGAATGCTGCATATTAATTTCCGCTCACTTTCTTAGTGAGAGAACGATCTGCTTCAGATTTGATCTTGACATTTTGGGCTCGTTGTACCCCAGGTGATTTGAATTCGGGAAAGATAAACTACTAGGAGGGTCTGTCTCATAAATGCCTGATTGTCTTTGAGCTGTAGTTTGATGGAAAAATCCTTCAGGGACATTCAACATAATAAAAAAAGTATGGATGCCTTGTCCTGGACGAAAAACACTTTGCTGACGGAAACCCTGATATTACCTTTGTCTGCACTTGGGGTCTGTGATCCTCTGTTCTGCCCTGTTGAAATGAATGAACTGGATGGAGGTCAGCATGGCCCTCCATGCTTCTTTAATGCTATCGGACTGTCTGAAATGAGCTTCAGTCAGTGTATTTAATTATCTCAGGGCTCGAGAAGGCAAGAAGGCGCTGTCGGAAGGTGTACTTTCTGGAGTAAACGCGCTCTGCTTTAGGTGGCGCAATCATGACTTGCTGGTGCGTGCTTAGTCTTCAAACTGTGCTTGAATCCTTTGACTGTAGGATTAAAACATTAATCTTCAATTACAGGCTCGAATCCTTCACAAATCCTGCTTCTGCTGCTTCGCTGGCCGGCTGAAATGGCCTCTCTGCACTACCTGCATGATGAAATAAACTTATCACAGGGCCCGGGCATAGGTGGAGAAATGCTATGGAGGCGGAGGAATGGTGGCGGAACAGCGGAGAAACAATGGAAAGAATGCAACGTGGTGGAGAGATGGTGGCTTTACTATAATGCTAACAAAATGCAATGAAACGGTGAGATCTTATGATTAATAGGGTTCAGGGATAATATGCAGCGCAGACCGTTAGACTTAGGTCTGGGGACAAAGATCAACGGTGGAGATTGAGTAACGGGACAATACCCAAGATGGGCAAAACACATGAAATGCAACGGAAACGAATGTAAGAGTGGGACCCAGTGGAGGTGGAGGGCGATTGAACAAGGACCGTCAGATCTAGGAGAGACGAACGATCACGATACAATCGCTCAATCGCAATCGGGGGTCAGTCGAAACGGTTTGCGATTGCGATCGGGGAGGGTCTTGCGATTGAGCACTGACTGTCCGATCGGGGATCAGATCGATGGTTCAGATGTAATCGGAGGGACAGAGCGATCAGCGATCGGGAGGACTTGCGATTGGCGTAGGACCGTCAGATCGCGGAAGGATGGACGGCGGAGATGAAATCGGGAGGCAGACAGAAGGGCTTGCGATTGCGATCGGAGGGGAGATTGTGATTGAGCGATAGCCGTAGGATCGCGGGAAGGATGGATGGCTGGGATTGAATCGGAAGATGGAGGGAAGGGGGTGCGATTGGATGCAGGCCGTCCGATCTGGCGGAAGGATCAACGGCGGAGATCAAATCGGAAGGCAAACCAAAAGAATTGCGATTGCGACCGGGGGAGAGGAGCGATTGAGCGCTGACCGTCGATCTGACGGGGAAATCAACGGCTGAGGTCTAATCGGAAGACCTCAATCGGGACCGCATCACTGAGAGCTCCGATTGCGATCGGGCATGGGCTGCGATTAGCGGCCCACTGTTGGATCTCCACGGAAGATCAACGGTGCGGAACGCACCGCAGGTCTTATCGTTATAATCAATCGCATCGGGGATTTCTTGCATTACAAAGGGTTTTGCCTCCCGTCGATGGTTCCGATTGCGATAAGCGCCGGGGAGTTAAGCACTTGGTCCTGGCGCGGGGTCATATGTGGGGAAGTGGTTAAGGAGTTAGCGGGAAAGGGGCCAAGCCTTATAATAAGGTCGGGATATGGGTTTTGGCCCCCTTTTAATGGATTTTGGGCTGGGGAAAGGAACGATAGAGGGGAAAAAGGGGAAAAAAGACCAACAAAGGTTGGGGGAGGAAATTAAAGAGGATTTTGGGGGAAATTGAGGAGTAAATGGGGAAATAGAAGGGGAGAAAAGGGGGGATAAAAAGAGGTTAAATGAGGGAAAAATAAAGGGGGAAGGAGGTCTTTGGCTGGAAAGCTTTCTTCATCAATGAGAGAACTCAAAGGGGAACCGAGGGGATTTGCTTTCAAAGGATAAAGGGCACAAAGAGGCTTCAAGGGCGGCTGTTTTCGGAGAATGCATTCCTTGAAGACTCACCTGACAATTTAGCCCCCTATTTGCTTGTCAAAGATTTCATAGGGGGGCTAACAGTGGCTCCACATGGGGATCGCTTCTTTTTGAAGGAGTCAAGAATCCAGAAATTGATCTCTTGGTGTACGCCAGAGGCCTGCTGCTTGAACCATCCATTTATTTCTTTGATCAGCTGCCACAAGATATGAAGACAACAAATCAGCAGCACAATTCTTCCAAACAACTACCTACCCACACTATAGTCCTAACATTTTTTCTTCTGGGTGCATTTGGACTTGCAGACCCTTTTACATCATCAATTTTTACAAACGGGAAAAATAAACCTATTCTATTTCTACCCTTATTACTCCATGAGACCAGATTAGACTGTTGGTCTCATATGCTTCTCTACCTACACTACTACCTGCTAGGATTAGACTGTCTAGCAGGTTTCTTCACCTATATTCTAAGTCAGAAACTTAAACAACTAATCTACTTGCTCATAGACTGAGCTTTATTGAGCTTCCCTACCTACCCTACTCTAACAGGAGATCTCTGATGTTCTAGGTGATATGATAAAGCCAATACAACCAGTCAAGTAGTAGTGAAAAAGGATATGAGCACTGGCTGTCTGTCAGAGATAACCACAGGATGCTCTGCTTGTGGTTCTTCAAAACTGTGGTCACCATCAGTAGTGACCATTCCTGATGAATCTGGCCCGTGCTAAGGATCAAGGCTGGAGTGTTCGGGCATATCAGGGCCTCCATGTATTCTTCCACAGGATCAACGAACACAGGATGTATACTCTCTTCTTTCTGGCCTGCCATGACTGGTAGGCTGTCTACATCCTGGGCAGCTCTGATTCTTTCTCCTTCTTCCACTGCGTCTTCAAGGTGGCTCTAGGGAGCCAGATCTTCTTCTTCTTGCACTTCGAATAGCAGCGGAATCTCTTTATTTTTAGGGGGCGGGAGGCTTTCCAAAAAGGCCCTCGGGTCTCTGAACTCGTAGGATATCTCTTGTGAGTTTAAAAGTTCGAGCTTAGCTTCATATCTGTCAATCACCAGATCAAGAAACATCTTCTTAATCACAGGTAGATGATTGAGTGTTGAGCCAATAGGGACAATCTTTGGAAGGTCCTCCCATTCAATTTCTGCCAGTACACTCGCTACTCCACTCTGAAACTCTGCTATGAGGCTTGGATCTATTTCGGCACATTGTTCAGAGTCCCCTATTAGCGAAGTGACTGGATCCTTGGCATGGATGATGTTGTACTGCGACATGGTCTCCTAGTGGAGTCTTATGTGAAACCACAAATAATCAGTGGCCAGCTGATTACCAGCAGAGTCTTTTAATCATTCGGGAATTGTGGAGTCGCCAGGTGGATGATTTACAACTTACTGTCCACCACAGTGGTTCGCCAAATCGAAGCTGACTGATCTGTCCCCAGTGGAGTCGCCATTATGTTGGGGTTCCCATGTTTTGGCAGATTTGGCAATACCAAAAGATGAGACAACATCAAACCACTTTGGGGCCCTAGGATCTAGCCCTCCTAGGTCCGAGAGAGGGATCTCTCTATGATTATCAAAGGATATATATCTTTGAGTTCCCCAAATTATGGTTTTAGTAGATTTATAGGCTCAAGGTTGTTGGTTTGATTGTTTGAGTTTGGTTGTTGAGAATCAGGAAGGAAGGTTTCATCATAAGACAAGGATGGGTAAAGAAGGAAGCTAGGCAAAGATAGATAACTCAGGGAACATCAAAGCCATTGGGCAATGGAGTCAAGAAAGGATTTACTTATGTTCAATGGGTAAGATTCAATTGGGCTAGTCATCTAGAGCATTTGGATCTCAAAGACTGATTGGTGGGATGGAACACTAAGGGATGAGAATGAAGGATGGAAAACCGTCTGATCCCGTCTATAGATCAGGCCAGAGGTCATTTAACTCCAGGCCTGCTTGGACAAAACCATAGGAAACACAAGGGGTCTTGAAAAGGTTTATATTGGAAGGGCAGGTTATGAAGAGGCAGCGACAGGCTTTACACCTCCCAACGTTCCTAACCTCTTTCAATTAAATCTTAACAAAAACATCTGAACACTGATTCTACCAACTTACACATCAGAGAGCAGGCAATAATCATCCACTACAACAGTTTTGATCAATTAAATACAATATTAGGACACACATATGAGGCGAGAAAACATTAGTAGAGAAGGCGGGATATAAATTTCACCAGGAGTAAATCTTATATCATGCATTCGAATCAGTCAGAAGAACATGAAATGAAATGAAATAAACGGAGATAAACGAGACATGCCAACTGCTGTAGATCAGGATCCAATGAAAACTGCTTATCATGTTAAACACTACACCAATCAGGTACATCACTACCCAAAGCTTTTACATTCAACCTGAATACATCATATTTCTCAGCCTATCATACAACTGTTACACAGGAGACTTGGCTCGGGACAAAATGCTTGCAGTTCACTGATAAAACCAACAACAACCAACCCCTTTACAATGTTCTTGCTATGCTTTTATAACAAAAGATGATCCTTAGATCGACTCAGGAGGTAGGTGCCTATTAAATGTTACATTTAAACACAGTAATGCATGCAGGGCCGCGGCCCATCCTGCTTGAGAATGCTGCATATTTATTTTCGCTCACCTTCTTAGTGAGAGGACAATCTGCTTCGGATTTGATCTTGACATTTTGGGCTCGCTGTACTCCAGGTGATTTGAATTCGGGGATAGGGTAAACTACTAGGAGGGTCTGTCTCATAAATGCCTGATTGTCTTTGAGATGTAGTTTGATGGAAAAATCCTTCAGGGGCATTCTGCATAATAAAAACATCATGGATGCCTTGTCCTGGACGAAGAACACTTTGCTGACGGAAACCCTGATATTACCTTTGTCTGCGCTTGGAGTCTGTGATCCTCTGTTCTGCCCTGTTGAAATGAAAGAACTGGATGGAAGTCTGCATGGCCCTCCATGCTTCTTTAATGCTGCCGGACTGTCTGAAATGAGCTTCAGTCAGTGTATTTAATTATCTCAGGGCTCGAGAAGGCATGAAAGTATTTGTCAAAGGAAGGTGTACTTTGCAGGTAAACGCGCTCTGTTTTGATCGTATATCAAATGTGTCTTTGATCCTTAGTCTTATTGTGCTTGATCCTTTATTTGTAGGATTAAAACATTAATCTTCAATTACGAGCTCGAACCCTTAATAAATCACAGCCTGCTAGCCCATTTGGCCAGGCTGAAATGGCCTCTACTTTTCACTGCATGATGAAATCAGCACCATCACGGGGCAGTCCGTGTGGAGAAATGCTATGGAGCGGAGGAATGGTGGCGGAACGGCGGAGAAACGATGGAAAGAATGCAAAGTGGTGGAGAAATGGTGGCTTTACTATAATGCTAACAAAATGCGATGAAACGGTGAGATCTTATGATTAATAGGGTTCGGGGATAATATGCAGCGCAGACCGCTAGATTTAGGTCTGGGCACAAAGATCAACGGTGGAGATTGAGTAACGGGACAATACATAAGATGGGCAAAACACATGAAATGCAACGGAAACGAATGTAAGAGTGGGACCCAGTGGAGGTGGAGGGCGATTGAACAAGGACCGTCAGATCTGGGAGAGACGAACGGTCACGATACAATCGCTCAATCGCAATCGGGGGTCAGTCGAAACGGTTTGCGATTGCGATCGGGGAGGGTCTTGCGATTGAGCGCTGACCGTCCGATCGGGGATCAGATCGAAGGTTCAGATGTAATCGGAGGGACAGAGCGATCAGCGATCGGGAGGACTTGCGATTGGCGTAGGATCGTCAGATCGCGAAATGATGGACGGCGGAGATGCAATCGGGAGGCAGACAGAAGGGCTTGCGATTGCGATCGGAGGGGAGATTTCGATTGAGCGATAGCCGTAGGATCGCGGGAAGGATGGACGGCTGGGATTGAATCGGAAGATGGAGGGAAGGGGGTGCGATTGGATGCAGGCCGTCCGATCTGGCGGAAGGATCAACAGCGGAGATCAAATCGGAAGGCAAACCAAAAGAATTGCGATCGCGACCGGGGGAGAGGAGTGATTGAGCGCTGACCGTCGATCTGACGGGGAAATCAACGGCTGAGGTCTAATCGGAAGACCTCAATCGGGACCGCATCACTGAGAGCTCCGATTGCGATCGGGCATGGGCTGCGATTAGCGGCCCACCGTTGGATCTCCACAGAAGATCAACGGTGCGGAACGCACCGCGGGTCTTATCGTTATAATCAATCTTATCGGGGATTTCTTGCATTACAAAGGGTTTTTCCTCTCGCCGATGGTTCCGATTGCGATAAGCGCCGGGGACTTAAGCACTTGGTCCTGGCGCGGGGTCATATGTGGGGAAGTGGTTAAGGAGTTAGCGGGAAAGGGGCCAGGCCTTATAATAAGGTCGGGATATGGGTTTTGGCCCCCTTTTAATGGATTTTTGGGCTGGGGAAAGGAACGATAGAGGGGAAAAAGGGGAAAAAAGACCAACAAAGGTTGGGGGAGGAAATTAAAGAGGATTTTGGGGGAAATTGAGGAGTAAATGGGGAAATAGAAGGGGAGAAAAGGGGGGATAAAAAGAGGTTAAATGAGGGAAAAATAAAGGGGGAAGGAGGTCTTTGGGCATTTCTTCATCAACAGAGAGGCTTCAAAAGGGGAACCAGCAGAGGGGATTTGCTCAAAAGATAAAGGACACAAAGAGGCTTCAAGGAGACTGTGTTTTCAGAGGAAATGCATTCCTTGAAGACTCACCAACAATTTAGCCCCCTATTTGCTTGTCAAAAATTTCATAGGGGGGCTAACACCAAGAAAGCTACAACTGAAATGAGGAAGTTTTGGAATAAAAATGATTTACAAGAAGCCCTAACCAGACCAAGCTTAACCAATTGCATCCAATTAGCTCAAGAAGGTATCATTTGATCACTAATGCTAGGATGCCAATTTGCAGTCTTTGATTGGGCCATCTACGTGTTTAGGGCAATGATGATGGAAATCTACTGTAAGAAGGCAGACAAAAGAAGAGGTATGTAAAATTAATTCTTACATGGAATTTTTTTTTTTCTTTTAATAAATTTAGGATGGTTGATCGATGAGCCTTAAAATAGTGACAGATGTTAAAGAATATATGACCTCACTGTATAGGGCAGAATCTATATGAACTTTTTCTATGGTACCTTTAGAGGCATATGAAGAAAAAAAAATCATATATAACCATGAAGTTTGATATCTTCAGTTCTATATCGTAGTGATGAATATGATAGTGATTTGTATGATAATGACAAAATATGATGCATGTCAAGATGCATGATAGATATATGGCAGCATATGGCTATGATTCTTATATGGCCTTAACAGTGGGAGAATAAGATTCAGACCCATGATTACAAAGCCCTTTCCGATTTGGTGTTTGAATTCAAAAAATAATCATGAAGGCATAGGGGAATTTTCTCCATTCCTAAAGTTTCAAAAAGACATCTGATACACTCTGAGTTATCTGATATGCTACCTTGGGAGGATGTTCTTATAGATAAATTCTCTCACAAGAGGAGTTGGAATTAAGAGGGAGACCACAACCGTGTATGCTCCTGATCAAATGACATTTCTAGAAGAAATAATAGAAGACCCTCATGGCTCAAGGGTACTCTCAAGGATGTCGAGAGTCATATGCCCCAAACAGGGACATTCCGAGAAAGCAAGAAGCCGTATAGATACCAAGGGTATCTAGCGGCCATGAGTACAATCATACAATCTGAACCTAGATCATTTGAAGAAGTCATACAGAATCAAATTTGAAAGGATGCTATACACAAAGAGTAATTTTCCATTATGAAGAATGATGTTGGGATATGGTCCCGAGACTGGAGGACAAACTTTTTGTCACCTCGAAATGGCTCTATAAGATCAAGCATGGATCTGATGGGAGTGTTGAAAATTAGAAGGCAAGATTTTTTGCCTGAGGCTTCTCTCTAAAGGAAAGCATAGACTATGATGATATACTTGCGTCTGTGATCCGATAGACTTCCATCGATCTATTGACGGATGTTACATTAGATGAATGTAAAGATTGTTTTTCTGCATGATATAGGAAGAGGTGTATGAGGAGAAACCTCTGGGGTTCGAAGTCTAGGATAGAGACTCTCATGCATGCAGGTTGAAGAAAGCCATCTATGGGTTGAAGCAAGACCCCAGGGCTTGGTACGAGAGGATATATAGCTACTTGATGAAGCTGGGCTTCACTCGAAGAAATGTTGATCTAGACCTTTATTTTAAGGTTGATAGAGAAAAGCCTCTCATTCTGGTTCTCTATTTGGACAATCTCTTCCTGACAGGTGTTGAACCTCTCATTCATCAGTGTAAGAGGGAGCTCGCTTCTGAGTTCGAAATGAAGGACCTACGACTGATACATTACTTCCTAGGCTTGGAGGTTTGGTAGAGACCTAGGGAGATTTTCCTCTCTCTCAAGGAAAAAATATTGTGAAGTTGCTAGAAATATTTGGAATGGTGGACTGTAAGTCTGTACTGATGGAGCTCAAATTTAAGAAGTTGAGTGGTAGCGTTGTTGGGCCTGTGCTATCAAATCCTACCGAGTATTTTCAACTCATAGGGGCCCTAATTTTCTTAAGGAACATCCTTCCGGACGTATGGTGTGCAGTGAACACTTTGACTCAACACATGGTTGATCCTCATAACATTCACTGGGTTGGTGCCAAGAAATTCTTGAGATATCTTTGGGGCACGATAGACCATGGGCTGAGATACACTGTCGAGAGTTTGAGATTCTGTGTATATGTTGATGTCGATTGGGCTAGCAGTGTGGTGGATCGCAAGAGCACATTTTCGATGATGCTTCACTCTTGGGTCTACCTCGAGCAGGAAGAAGAAGTTGGTAGATTTGAACATTGCTGAGGGCGAATACATTGCAGCGTGTATGGTCTGTTGTGAAGGCACTTGGTTGTGAAATCTCATCAGTGAGTTGTTCGAGCATGTGCTAAATGCCACCGTTATCCCTTGTGATAACCATAGGGGGATTTTTTTGTCAGAGAATCTCATGTTCCACGACTAATCCAAGCATGTTGATGTATGGTATAGCGAGGCACCATAAGGCTCGATCATATAGGAATTTATGAGCAGGTCGCGGATATTCTCACAAGAACTTGGGGAAGGTCATGTTCCTAACCTTCTGTGAGAATCTTGGAATTGTGAAATGACCCTTATTTGGAGGGTCCTATTGGACGTTGAGCTCTAGGAGCTCCGGGGGGGTGCGGATTTGGGGATAACTTCTTGGAGCTATAAGAAATCATAGGGATAGGCTTGTTGAATCTTGTTGGTGTGCTTCTACCCTGTTATCACCAAAATTGTACTTGATTGGCTGCTGATTAGACAATTTCAGTGTAACTATTTCAAACCAATATTTTGACTGAGGCTTAGCCTCCTCAACCTGAGAGGGCTCTTTCAAGAGTTAATTATATGGAATAAAGATATAGATATATGGCTAACTCTATGAATTAAGTATTGATTTTTTATATTTTCAAGTTGAAAAGATGAAGGTTAATACTACCATTGGGCTTATGGAGTCAACAAATCAGTAGGTTTCAGTGGCAAGGTTTCTTGACATGGAAGCTAAGGAAAATAGGGGTCTTAAACAAAGACAATTCACTCAAGAACATAGGTCAACACAATCATTTCATTACTAAAGGAAGTTAGAGCATAGAGTTATGAATTCTAAGTAATATTAATGAAATCTATTGCTAGTGGTTCAAAGGCAATTCACTATAAAACACAGAAAAACACAGTCACCTCATTACTAAAGGAAGTCAGAGAATAGGGTTATGAATTCTGATTAATAGAAATGAGATCTATTGCAATTAGTTAAACATAATAGGTAGATCAATAAAGCATTAAAACCCCATGAAAATCTCAGGTTTGTCAAGAAGAAAACCTCTTTACATTACTGATCAAAGTCAATTACATAAAGCAGCAGCTTTTGCCAAAAAGTCTCCAACCCTTTGCTAATTAGACCTCTTGATCATTTATAGATGATTTAAAGTATAGGATAAGCTTATCCTCCACTAGACACCTCAAATTCCTACCTATGACACCTATCCTAACCATATAACATGGTATTTATTACATAAGACAGCTGCAAACCTAAAACAGAGTCCTATTACAAATAGGACTAAAACTCTTTAAATATGCTCCTAACAAACTTATCTAATAATTATTACATATTTTGCCATATAAAATCCCATGAAGTCAAATTTTTACGATGCTTCCACTTTTGAGGTAATCATATTGATGATGCCAAAAACTTTCCTAAAAATTAGGAGACAGGTTTCCTGCTTTTTAGCCCTTAACTTCCATTTTAATCTTTGAACACTTGTTAACATTGATAGCTTAGTTTAATATGTGTCACATGTGTTAATAATTTCCTTGAAACCTTTAATCTTCCACCTGTGCAAAGAAAAATCTCCGAAATAGTGTAAAAGGGTATGAATATGTTTGCGCTACGAAAGTAGCCTCTTTTCATAGCGCAGCTTGTAGGTAATTGGAAAACTTTCCTTTAACCCCTTTTTTCTCTTGTTTTACAATTGGATCCTTTACCTGTAGTCTTCATGCTTCCACCAGCAACATTTAAACTCAAGACCTATCAACCCTATCTCCAAAATTCATATGTAAAGGTGCAAAAAGTCATCTTCAACAGTTTCGTAGCGCACTACGAAACTGCTGTGTAATCTTATTTCAAAACAGACTTTCAGAAATTTTTTATTTGAGGATATTTACCCTTCACAAGGACTGATATTTTTATAAAAACATGTAACTTATCCTCAAAAACATGATCTTCATCAACATTTGTCTTCATCTTAATGAAAAACTGACTTATAAATTTGACCATTTTTTTGCGATGTTTTTATCTAAAAACTAGGTGTTGAGACAGAGCTTGTATCTCCTAATCCATAATGTATTTTGAGAAACAGAAGGAGGCTTTTGTATGAAATTTTTTCTTGAACAAAAACCTCTCTTGGGTTTTTGAAATACCTTTCCTACTGTCCAGAAACTGTCTTTGAGCAACATGTGTAAAACATGGAAAACTCTGATTTCTGAAAATATGGTTTCAAAGAAAGCCTTGTATCTCTAAACTGGTAACACTTGTGAGAAAAGTGAGAGCGGTTATTGTAGCTAGAGAGTAGATGAAGAGAAACCTCTTTCATAATTCCAAAATACTTTTTCATGGGACCACAAACGGATCTTCAAGTTGACTGCTAAAACTAGAAACATAGTTTTTCTATTCATGACTTTCATCAGTTTCGTAGCGCAATTTGAGTCATCAATTTATCCCACCTCATAATGAATTCAAAGAAACTGAGAGAAATTTTTGTAGTTAAGTATGTTAGGAATAAAAACTGCTTTCAGGTTTCAAAAATATGTTTTCAGTTGCTCAGGAACCCCCTTGGAAGTTTACTACTAAAACCAGAAAAACAGTATTTTTCTTCATGACTGAAAAAGTTGTTACAGCAGTTTCGTAGCGTGCTACGAAAGTAGCAGCACTTTCGTAGCGCATTTCCTCATTTTTGAACTAGAGGTGCTACGGAAGTGTGGATTCTTGGCTAATTGTAGAATTTCAACCCAAAACCTAATGGAATGACCCCTAAATGAAAAATATGAATTTTTAATCATGGAATGGACCTAAAAGAATTTATTTGAACTTGAATGATGAACATTAAACCTATAAAAACTATGACCTACCCTTTACCAAGACTTGAAATGAATTTTAGACCTACTTGGAATCATGACCAAAAATAGAGTTGACACAATGATGTTTTGATCATTTTTGGGTGATAACACACCCCACCGTGATGTTATTGAGATGGTTTACCTCTTTTTGATATGTGCCCTATATGCATCCTACCCATGGAGTAACGGACTCATGGGAAGTACCTCTCATTTGGCCAATGAGGTGGGAAATGTGGATAGAGACCAATAGAAATACTGATGGACGCATCGGATATTGTCGTACTCTCTATGTCTAGGATGGCACGTGTCCAACCACTTGATTTGGGATCAAGTCTAGTGAGGTTTCAAACCTCCAACTGACTTTGGGTTAGTTAAACTAACTTCGGGTTAGTATATGACTCTCTTGTGTCAAAGTGAGGTTTCGTACCTCCAACTGACTTCGAGTCAGTTAAACCAACTTTGGGTTGGTATGTAACTCCTTTGAGTCCTATAGAGGTTTCAGACCTCTAAGATGACTTCGCGTTACCCAGGAGTGATGTCTTTGTGACATACCTTTTGTTTTGAAATAAATAAGCCAGCGAAGCAAGTTACAGCGAGATGACACACGATGTTTGGATGTAATTGGTGGATGGAGTTATCCCTAGTTGAGAGGGAGTTTTGATTTTGGGAAAATACGTCCAAACTCCATGTTGTGGTGCTCAAATGATGATGCCAATAATTTTATTGGATTCCTCTTTCGGAGAGGTACAAGATCGATCTAAATATCATCTTGATCGGTTGAGAAGAACATGTATTTTGAATTTATTCCACATGTGCAAGGTTGGCCTAATTTATCCCACATGCATAAGAGATGTGTCACACACCCCCACAGATTCCTATATATTGGAGAGACTTGGAGTTCATTTTACACACACATTTTGTGGAGCCATTCTCTTCCTTCTTGGATGGTGCTGGAGCAGATTTCTTCATTATGCGTTTAGGGTTTCTTGGTGCAACTTCTTGGTGGAGAGTTCATGATGAGACATCTTGGGGTTGTTTGACACATGTAGGAAGCTTACATTATGAAGACTTTGTTGGTTGAAGCATCCTGTTGATAGCCATAATGCCACCATTATTTATCTCTGTTTTGGCTTGTCTTCCATCAATCTATTGGTATGTTCTATCTTCATCTTACTTTGATAGAGCCCTAGAAGTTTAAAGTATATTTGCACCTAGCATAGAACATCTTCATAAATTAACAGAAATGAAATTTCATTTTTCATATAGTTTTGGTTTGGATTTGTATCAAGTCTCTTTTCACACTATATTAGTTTCACACTGTACCCCTACGTAATCAACATCCTAAAATAAAGTGTTAATAAAATTGTCTAGACATATTCGGTTATATAAAACCAGCATTAGCCTCAGGTTATAGAGCCTTGGAGTAGGATTTGGAGAGGACAATCTTCAAGGTAATAAAATTTAAACTAGATCTAATAGTGAGTGAATCCATTCTCATGTTAGTTTCTTGCCAGAAATATCCTCTTACACAGGAATTAAATTTGCATCAAGAAATTGTGGAGTGACATCCCCACTATAAAGCTACTAGTGTTTGTTGAATTGTACCCATTACAAGGGGATCTCTTCGAGAGGCATACGAACCACTTTAAGAAATATCTCAATAGGTTTCAGAATTAGTTACACTTCTTACATGTATGGTGCGAATCACATGTGTCCCGTCAGTTGTTTAATTGTGAAGTGGTAACCAGAGTGGCCTATCGTCTAAAGCTCTTACCTAGGTGACTATGGGTGCGAAGTCCCCACGGTACCTAAAGCAGACATCAATCACCACATCAATGCTCCTAGAGAGTGACACTCAGCCCCATTGAGGTCACTTTCACTAGTCAAGGATGATATAGGGAGGTTGGGGTAACTTATTCTCCAATCCTTCATTAGTCCAACATACTTGGGGGTTTGATCACCTCAAGCATCTTCGCTTTCATGAGGTACATTTTTTAGTTGGTTTTCATGTTGAATCTCTTAGAGAATTTATAGTGCATGTTGTTTGGTCCAAGTCTAGTTGGCCATAAGGGTATCTAAAATAAATTCATTAAATAATAAATAGATATTCATCGTGGTTGACCAAACTGCTTTTTGTTATCGAATACTACTAAACTTATTTTATAAAGAGGAGTTTCCACCACCTCGAAGACATATGGATAGCTCCCTTATCAGAGAGCTTTAGATCAAACCTGATTTGGGGGATAATATTAGTTCTAAGGGAGAATACCTAGTCATCGTTGAATTTGTAGAAGAAAGTGTGTGATCTGAAATGGATTGTATTTGTTACACTATGCAAAGTATCCATTCTGATATAATAAAGTGTGCAAAGAGTTCTCCATGAGTTGCAGGTTAAACAAAGTAGTTTTGGTTATTTTTCTGAGTTTTATGTGTGAGGATTAGTTAAGTAAATTTACTGTTTAACATATCACAACAGAAATACACAGCAAATAAAATTCACCATCACATAACACAGCAAATTTTTGAGGCATTTCACCCCTCTTGGGCTACATCTGTCTTTCCAAGGCTCCCCAATGGCATGTCCTTGCTCTATTAATTTGCTCAAAATGGTTACACAAGTAAAAATATGCCTCAATAGGAAAAACCAACTGTAAATTCAGCTTTAGAAGATAGAAAATAGCTAGAAATGGCTTTTGTTTCACACTAAACAGTGAAATATTACCCAATACAGTGCCTTCTCCATGATGGCCCTGATGGCTCCTTCATCTTACTCGAAGAAAAATCTACTATAGATCACCTCTTTTCGACCTGAAACCTATTCCAAACTATTCATAAGGTTGAATCGACCCAAAATTGACTAAAATTTCATCCAATTTCGTTCAATATTGAGGGCGTTATGACTTCTGCAAGAAAAATGCCCAATGTCCCCCCAAAACCCCACTAAAAGTGGAGAAACTGTTAGTTAACTTGGCTAAAATAGAAAATCTACCGTAAATGGGGGTCCTGCAAGCATAACCACTGGAGGACTACCTATTATAGTTAATTTCAGGTGGATGGCATGTGACCGCCTCCACTCTGACCGTCGCTCTGACCGTCGTCCATATCTGTGATAATTAATGTGACAGTATTGGTTGTGGTTACATGTGACCGCACAACCTTCTCAACTGGACGTAACTGCTGGATATGCTGTGGAGTGGAGGCCTTAAGGCCACGGTTTAAATTTTTTTGGTCATGTAGTTGGGGCTAGCCCCTTTGTTTTCCGCCCAATTCAAAAGGTAACAATAAATATAAGTCGTGAGCCATAATAAATAAGAAACAACATATAGCCCGACTGGTTGGGTCACTGTGCTGGTAGGCGGGAGACCCGCATTCAAATCCTGTAGACCTTATACAATTTTTTTTCCATACCAAATCTCCTTCGGCCTGGGGCCACGTGGCGGCCTCTGGGCCTGCCACGTGGCAGCCCGTGATAGGCCCAAAAATCTTCAAGTCAACCAAACATCAAATAGAGCCTTGCCACTTTTCAAAATGCTACTTACCCCTGTGGAATATTCTAGGGAATATTCCCATAATATTCCTTATAATATTATTTTTTTAATTTTTCTAATGTAGAATATTCAAACTTGGTCAACTCATTTTTAGAGTTTACTGGAGATTTCAAACCTCAATAATTTTCACATACGACCTCGGTTTTGAGAACCGTTCATGGTGCCAGAATCGTAGTGACGAGACCTTTCCATTTATTTAGAATGCAACCACTTTTGAACAATTTCATTTTTGAGAAAATTTTCATAACTTGGAAATGATCCCCTGATCACACCTCCCCAATGGGAAGCTTTTGGTGCCCAAAAGCTCTCTAGACTACTGAAACTGATATGTACAACAAATAAGAGTACTACACCCTCTTCTCTTTAGCCTCCAAACACTTGCCTTGCATGGCTAGTGACTTTGAACCACAACTAGAAAGCAATTCACACTTCCCTTCCTCGATGCACTTGTCCTCCTATCAAGATCTGTCTTTCTTGTACTCACTCAAAAAATTTCTAGCGAGAAATTTGCAGAAGGAAACTGAACATCACTACCTTGATCAATGATCCAAGGTGGCTCAAACAAATGAGAGATTACAGCATAAAATACATGTATACAATCAAAATTTTCATATGTACAAAATGAGTACGTCTTACTGTACTAAGAAGTCCATCCACTTCTTACCAAGCCACTTCCATGGCAACTTTTGCTGCTGCAACTCTTCTTCATGTGAAACTTATATTTTCACATCAATAATGGAATCATTGGTTCCACCTTCACCAATCTGTATGTCCTTTTGCTGCATGTGCTTGGGATGACTAGTTGGATGCAAAGTCCAACAATGAGAGACAACGTGTCCCCTCTTTTGGCAATATGTGCAAATATTTTGCACCTTCTTTGAAAGTTGCCTTTGCCTCATCTGCTTCCTGTATGCTTTTTTCCTCATCAAGCATCTCGAAACATCATGGTTAAATCGACCACAATATATACAACAAATATTTCTTCCATTTAAGCATGCGAAATTATCATGCCTTACAAAAACACAATAAAATTGATCATGAGAAGATTTATACCTCTTGTTCTACTTTGAATGTTCATCCTTTTTGTCTTCATGAGAAGATGAACTAGTATAGGCTACAACTTTCATTTGCAGACTAACATCATCGTTCTTGTCTTGAAAACTGTATGAACTTGCATGCTTGCCATAAGCTGCATGTCTACCATCTTCTTGCTGCAACAAAGGATTAAAGCAATGGCAATCATATTTGAAACAAATTTGACATATTTACATATTAGAACTTGGAATAAAGGTTCTCTTTAAATTTTCCTCACATGCTTTCATGGTTTTGGACTCTTCACCATTAAATTGCACATAACCAAGACCAAGATTCTTGGGTCACTCCTCAACCAAAACAGGTTCAACCATGCCTTGTGCATGCTTGCCTAATCCCTTGCCTTCATAGCCCATTTTAATCATTATTTGGGACCCTATACCTCTCGTATGTTTTTCGAAAGAACCAACACATCTTTCTAATGAGGAGATTGAAGACAAGTTAGAATGGATTACCTCTTCCTCACGCATTTTCTTGGTCAAAGCCTCTTGGGCTTGATGGAGATGCATCTCCATATCATGCAATTTTTTAAGAATTTCTTCCTTCTCTTCCTTCATGGAAAACAACTGTTCACGAAGTTCAGTGCTTTCCCTTTTATCCTCAAACAAAATCTGCACCATGTCCTTCAATATAATAAAGTCATGCTTCATATCATCATCGAAGAATCTTGTGAAGGAGGAAACTTCACTTGTAGAAGTTTTCATTATGATGTTAATGAAAAAAAGTAACTTCAATAAAGTTCCCAAAGCTTTCAAAAAAAATGATAAATATTTTTTAACCAAATGGTTGTAAAGACAAACTCTTATTCAAGCAGCCAAACAACAAACAAACTCCAAGAGCTTCTTAACAAACAATCGTCAAGAGGGTTTGTGTTTCAATGGTGACCTTAAGGTAATTTGGGGTAAGGAAGGAGCCTTCAGCTCGTTCTTCCTTTTTGTCCTCTCCCAGACTTAGTTATCCATAGCTATTCCTTCACCCTCTAGCAAACTCAACCTAGTAAGCCTCAAAAACCTACAACAAATGCTGCCTAAAAATGGCTCCACACTGCTTGCAAGGGTTATAATGCAAACTTATAGACAAATCCTTTTGCACAAGAACAATACAGAGAGAAAAACTAGCTCTCCTAATGCTCAAAAACACCAACTCTGATACCATCCTGATCTGAAATGGATTGTATTTGTTACGATATGCAAAGTATCCATTCTGATATAATAAAGTGTGCAAAGTGTTCTCCATGATTTGCAGGTTAAACAAAGTAGTTTTGGTTATGTTTATGAGTTTTATGTGTGAGGATTAGTTAATTAAATTTATTGTTTAACATATCACAGCAAAAATACAAAGCAAATAAAATTCACCATCACATAACACAGCAAATTGTTGAGGCAGTTCACCCCTCCTGGGCTACATCTGTCAGTCCAAGGCTCCCCAATGGCATGTCCTTGCTCTATTAATTTGCTCAAAATGGTTACACAGGTAAAAATATGCCTCAATAGGCAAAACCAGTTGTAAATTTAGCTTCATAAGATAGAAAATAGCTATAAATGTCTTTTGTTTCACACTAAACAGTGAAATATTACCCAATACAGTGCCTTCTCCGTGATGGCTCTGATGGCTCTTTCATCTTACTCGAAGCAAAATCTACTGTATATCACCTCTGTTCGACCTAAAACCTATTCCAAACTATTCAGAAGGTCTAAGAGACCAAAAATTGACTAGAATTTCATCCAATTTTGTTCCATATTGAGGGAGTTATGACTTCTGCAAGAAAAATGCCCAATGTCCCCCCAAAACCCCACTAAAAGTGGAGAAACTGCTAGTTAACTTGGCTAAAATAGAAAATCTGCCATAAATGGGGGTCCCACTAGCATAACCTCCGGAGGACTAGCTGTTATATTTAATGTTAGGTGTATGGCATGTGACAGCCTCTGCTCTGACCGTCGCTCTGACCGCCCTCCATATCTGTGATAATTAATGTGACGGTATTGGTTGTGGTTACATGTGACGGCACAACCTTCTCAACTGGCCGTAACCACCAGATCCTTTGTGGAGTGGAGGCCTTAAGGCCATGGTTTAAAGCATCGTGGTCATGTATTTGGGGCTAGCCCCTTTGTTTTCCGCCCAATTCAAAAGGTAACAATAAATATAAGTCGTCAGCCATAATAAATAAGAAACAACATATAGCTCGACTGGTCGGGTCGCTGTGCTGGCAGGTGGGCGACTTGCGTTTGAATCCTATAGACTCTATACAATTTTTTTGCCATACCAAATCTCCTTTGGCTGGGGGCCACGTGGTGGCCTCCAGGGCTACCACGTGGCAACCCGTGATAGGCCGAAAAATCTCCAAGTCAACCAAACATCAAATAGAACCTTGCCACTTGTCAAAATGCTACTGGCCCCTGTGGAATATTCCAATGAATATTCTGAGGAATATTCCTAGAATATTCCTTAGAATGTTCTTTTTTTTAATTTTTCTAATGTAGAAAATTCAAACTTGGTCAACTCATTTTTGGAGTTTACTGGAGATTTCAAACCTCAATAACTTTCACATACAACCTTGATTTTGAGAACCGTTCATGGTGCCAGAATCGTAGCAACGAGACCTTTCTGGTCATTCAGAATGTAACCACTTTTGAACACTTTTGTTTTTGAGAAAATTTTCATAACTTGGAAATGATCTCCTGATTAGTGTGCTAGCAAACATCAACCCACCTATAAATAACCCTCTCAACCTCGTACTTGTACAACTGAGTGCATGTTTTACAAAGCCTTTTTCCTTGTTCTCTCATCCAATGTCTCATGAGAGTAGTGCTTCTACTATAAGGTAAATTAGTCCCTCATCCCCATCCACATCGGGAGTGTATGTTGTGATGTATTATTTAACACTGATTAGTGTGATAGGGGCTATTAGCTCAATTTTGTCTATACCTATGTCCTCACAATTGGAAATCCCACCAGTTGTTACCGCAATCTTAACAAGTTTTCCAAGTTTGATTGTGTCCCTTCCTCGGTCAAGATTTGTGTTTGTAACAAGGGCCAACTCAAGTCAACCCATGGGAACTGGATGATTCCCACCTAGTTCATTTATCCCTACAGTCATGATCTCTATCTTGGGCTAGTTATCTTCAGTAAACTTTCCAGGAGGATCTAATTTTTTCTCTGGTCCATCTAGGAGAAATATTATTTTCAAGGGAACTTTTAATCCTTCAGATACTTCTACGTTTGGAGGAACACCATTCTCTAGATGTTTTCAATCCTTTATAGGGGATAATTTACTCGGGGGAAATATCCCATCTAGTGACACTTTTCCCATAATTTTTCACACTTATGATAGTGATTTTGCATCGGGAGGTCTTCCTTTCAGTGTCATGTATAATCCCATTGGTATTCATTCTTTTGGAATTTCCTTTGTCTCTAGGGGAAATCCCCCCTGGGGGAAATCATCATTTCACCATGATGGCTGGTCCAGTGCCTCAGTAATCTAGATAAGGTAAACCCTTTGTTAAATATTCATCTTTTATAAACCTTGTTATGGGGGGATCGCAAGGTCCATCTAAGGTTTCTTCTCTACCTTCAAACCCGTTCAACCAAAATCATCTTCCATTTCTAGCATCTCTTGATTATCTGAATTTTGACAAGTTAACCATCAACCCCATATGCCACAATTGTAGGTGGCCTCCAATGTCTGCCAAATTACCTTATGATATTCCCGTGCTTGAAGGAAAGTCGGGAGAAAACCCGACCACACATATCACCACATATCATATATGGTGTTCTACTAATTCTTTGATGGTTTAACCTATGAGGTTGCATCTCTTCCAAATAACCCTAACCGAGCCACAAAATGGTATATCGAATTGGATAAGAAATTATATATTGTCTATGATTCCTTGCCACAAACATTCTTTAATCAATTTAAGTTACCTTCATGGAAATAGGTTGGAACCAATCCCCTTTTTACTTTCAAGCAAGACACCTCTACACATATTTCTAATTATATCCACAAGTGGAGGCATAGAAAGTAATTTATTAGGACCAAGATCCATGACTAATTCCTCAAAGATTGGGTTACTTGATCCTTGTAACCACCTAATGCCAAGGATGTCGCTATGGCCAAAGAAGATACTAAGGAATATTCCATTTTACATGCCAAGCATCTTGACTTGATATATTCTAAGTTGGAACTTTAAATGGCATTATCTGTAATGCTCCTCTTCCTTCAATTGATCCACAACAACCTAAACCAGGACCACATTTTGATGGTGTAATTGGTTTTGTCTCTTTTTATGTTTTGAGCCATGCCAATTATTTTCTCAATTGGGGCAACTGATTGTTACTTCACAATCCCCTGTAACTGCACCCATCTCTCAACAAGGCTCGTCTCGAGAAAACCACCAAGATTCACACAATTCATTTCATGAAACGAAAGACTCCTCAGCAACCTAGTGGGGAAAAAAATAAAAACAAGAAGAAAATCACTTCTAAACCTGCTCAAGAAACACAATAAGCCCAACCCAATCAGGGTGGAGACAAGAATGAGCACCCACGAAAGGTTAAATTCCCTTGCAATATTTGTCAGGGGAATTATTTAGCTCACGAGTTCCCAAGAATGGATGGGATTCATCAAATTCTTATGCCACTGACTATCACTCAAAAATGGAATTTTTTGACACATTTTTTCCCCACCCAACCTCAAAAAATGGTTGCACAACCTCCTCCATCTCTGACTAGGGGCATGGGAGGACAACATTTTCCCAGAGGCTCTGTAACTATCCTTACGTGCAATGAGCAAGTTAAATTATCTACGAGAGTTAAGTCTTACAAGACGCTAGGGCCTATTTCTGCTTCTAAGTACCTTTTCATCCCCACTACGCCCAATGTACCCTCACATTAGATAAGAATTTGGAGCCAATGTTTCACCCAAAAAAGGGTTTTCCCTAGAATTCAACACAATCCAAATGCAAGGGTTGCCCAGAATTATAGTATTTTTGAGGATTTAGCCCAATATCCTTATTGGCATGTCTTCCTTAGAGGTTCTACAGAGTTTTACTACACAATGCATATCCTTTTTTATTGTTATTGTAGGGGTTGATCCCTCAGAGTCAAATTTGATCACATTTGGTTTTGATGCGAGTGGTTTTACATTATCCCATCAGGTTTCTTTTCAAATATTGGTGCACATATTTAGTCAATATCTTGGTGCAAATAGTTATTCAAGGTGTGTGTTGCACTCTTATGGATGAAGCATCTTCAACCTGCATTATGGCCTCATCATGCTAGAAATATCTTGGTTCTCTATCACTCACTAATTCAAGCAATACACTTCAAGCCTTTGATGGTCACATTTTTGTGCCTTAGGGCATTATTTCATCATTTTCCATCGAGCTGGGGGGGAAATTGTTACTGTTGATGTGGAAGTTGTTGGCGCCCCATTGGATTATAATATGCTCCTTGTCTGTAGTTGGATTTATGCTATGACTGATTTCATGTCATCGGTCTTCCACATTCTTCTCTTTCCCCCACGAAGTTTAGATCGTCATCAGTTTGATTATTGTATGTCGACAACTAATTATATCAGTACGAGCACTATTTTTCCATTTATCAAATATAATCCTTTCGCTTATGAGAGCATCACTGCGAGGCTATTTAAAAACCCATCACTTATTGGTGTCTTTCCTACACCCCTATCTAATACTCCTTCAACTTGTGTGGCTCCCATGCACATGATCTCTTCTGTCATTAGTGGATCCCATTGGTCATTTGATCCTTGGGTGGTGCCTTCTCCTTCGAAAGTAGAAATATATGGTGAGTGTATGCTGTAGAAATTATACAAACATCATGGATATCAATGGATTCAATCCGATCATGCAATGTTCTAAAGCAAGATATTGAATCCTTCTAACAATTCATTTGCGGAAATTAAACACGATCACACAATCACGCAAAGTAAAAGAAAGAAGCAAATCAATACACAACACATATAATTTTCCTAGGGAAAGCTTGATGTTCAAAACCCCTCTATATTCTATTGTATATTCAACCAAGGAATCATGAAACAATACAATGCACTCTTCTCACAAGAATCTCATGCACTCTACAAATTGTCTCACACTGATCCAAGAAAAAGTGGACCAACACTTAGCCAATTCTCAGCCTATATTCAGCCTGCCTTGCTCATGTAATTCATGTCAAATGCAATCCCTATTCTCAAGGAATTTCAACATGCTTTGACTACGCAAACATCATGGGAAATCCTGTGGTGTGTTAATTGTATCTAAGAAGTTTTCTAATAATACAACTAATAGTTAACTTCCCTTTAACCTTTGTTTCAACTGGGTCTTTATCAGAACTTGACATGCATGCAGCTATTAATAGTAATCATCAGTATTTTGACATATCACTTGCATGTGAATTAAATCTAATTTAATTCACTTAATCTCTCACCAGTGCAACAATCAATTACAACTAGTTAGACTGAATTTAACTCACCTAGATTGAGTTAATTGATGTATCACGCATTAAACTAATGCACTAACTTCAACTTGAACTCTAATACAAATAGAATCACTCTACATGCCTCACCAACCACCCGCAACTCGAATTCCATGAGCTAATTGAGTCTATCACACTCAGTTAACGATTACAAGTGATTTTGAGATAAGATTACAATTTATTGTCCAATTTAATTAAGGGAAAATTAAATTAGACACATTTCCAATTTATTAAATAAATTGGCTTTCACCCTAATGTATCACTAGGATCCATGATCCCGCGATCCCACACTAGTGTGTGTGTTGCATTTTCTTGTTGAATTTCAACATATGCCTCTAATTCTAGCTAATATCTCTTAACAAACAATCCAGTTGGCATCTAATACTTCTACATTAGGTGACACCCATGGTGAACAACTCGATGACTATCCTATGCCCATTTGGGTTGTTAATTGTCCACTTTCTCATGACTTTCTTGATGTTTATCTTCCTACTGATTAAGCAATCATGGAAGTCATGTCAATTCCTAGTCATCATTAGGGAGAGTTTCATCATCGTTCATCTTTTCTACCTAGGGTAGATAAGTTATATGAGTCACCTAAAATCACATCTTCCTTTAGCCTTTTTGAGTGGCCCCAGTCCCCCATCATTTTGTATGATGTTTTATCGGAGAGGAACTTAACAAAAATTTCAAATAACACACCCATCAACCCAAATGTTGTGGAAAATACCATGATTGGGGCATATTGTACTCCCATAGAATTGAAATTTACACCAACCTTTTCAATGGATTTTGTGATATTTTTTCTTGGTCTTACAAAGAAATGCCTAGGATTGACCCTTATATTGTTGAATGTGAAATTAATATGTATGAGCGAAGTTAATCCGATTAGGAAAAGGCTCAGCCCAATAAATCCTCGTAAAGAATCTGCTATCAAAGCAGAGCTTCAAAAGGTATAAGATGTTGGTTTTATCTATCCAATGCCCTTGATAAAATGGGTTCCTAATATTTTCCTAGTTATTAATAAACAAGGGAAAATTGGCGTTTTCATTGATTATAGGGATCTGAATTTGGCATGTCCAAATAATAACTATCCAATTCCTTTCATCGATCAAATTCTCAATGCTTTTGTCGAGAAATTTATATTTTCCTTTATGGATGGTTTTTCTACTTATAAACATATATAGATCAAACTAGAGGATCAACACAAAACCCTCTTTATATAACCATGGGGAATGTTTGTTTATTGAAAGTTGTATTTTGGTCTTAAAAATGTTGGTGCCAATTTCCATCACGCCATGTCCCAAGTTGCTCACAACATAAAACACATCATCAAAGTCTTTCTGGATGACCTTACCACTCGATCCCTCCAGTGTGAGAATAATTTTACCCATTTGAGGGAAGTGTTTTTTCAATTTCAACATTATAAATTATTCGTTTGAGCCCATGTAAGTGTATCTTTTGCGTGGTGTCTGGGAGGTTGCTAGGTTTCATCATTTCTAAGGACAAGATCAGAGTTTATTTATCTAAAGTTGAGGCTATCAATAATTTGTCTCCTCCACGTACTCTTCACCAGCTTCGTACATTACAAGGGAAGGCTAATTTCTTGCATAGGTTTACTGCCAACTATGTTGAGATCACAAAATTTTGTATGCCTCTATTGAATAAAGGTGTGTCTTTTGTATGGGATGACTAGGATCATAATTGTTTTACCATGTTGAAACAAGCCTTGTTGTATGCCCCATTATTGAGCCCTCCTGATTTTAATGGAGAATTCATTCTCTATCTTGAGGGCTTTGAATTGACCATTGGTATGGTTCTCCTACAGGAAGATGAAATGCGCAATGAACATGTCATTTATTATCTTAACAAAGGCCTTATTTGTCATGAGCTTCGTTATTCCCACATTGATAAGTTGGCTTTGGAAGTTGTTTATGATATCCAATGCTTACAACATTACATACTCTTGTGAAAGGCCATAGTAATCAATGACACCAACCCCATGAAACATATCCTTAGTCGACAAATTATTGAACTGGATTTTTATTCTTCAAGAGTTTGACCTAGATTTTGTTGTTGCCAAGTCTAAAAAATCATTGGCATTTGTTGAGTTAACGTATAATTTACCCTTAATTGATGAATAAACTATAGTTGAGGACGTGGTACCTAATGAATCATTATTCTGCATTAGCTCGCTTGATATATGGTACGGGGATGTCTTACTTTACCTCCAAACTCAATGTCTTAGGTCTATGTTGTCCCACAATGAACATCAATGTATATGCCATCAAACTAAGAATTATGTTATTATTGTTGATACTATTTAATGCCACAGAGTTGATTCAAAATTGTGTTGATGTCCCACTCATGAGGAGGTGAATAAGTCTTAAATTATTAGCACGCTAGAGCATGTGGCAGTCATCTATCCAAGTTTTCCACTACCCATAAAATTTTATGTGCTAAGTACTTTTGGCATTTGATATTTAAAGATAGTATTACCATAGTTCAAAATTTCCAGCCTTGTCAAATCTTCACTAAAATATGTTTGCTCACCTTGCTCCACTCCACCCTATTATTTCTTTTAGTCCCTTTGCAAAATCGGGCAATGATTTAGTGTAGTGTATGTTAGACTCGGTCCTGTCAGTCCCTTGTCAGAATCAAATTCTCCAAGGTTCATTTCTCGTCATTTGCAGTCATTGATGTTACTGTGGTCCAGAAAAGAGTCATTTCAGAGTCAAGGTTTTATAGTTGGTCTTCAAACTTGTCGAATGATTCCTACAGGCTAGAAGAAGGTTCAGTGACTTTCTATTTCAAGATGGTTATCAATGCGAGATTGATTCTTCTTCAAAACCCCGTTTTGAAGAAGAAATCATCAGATGTGTCTTTGTAATAAATAGGTAAGTTGTCAAAGTATTTCAAATTTTACAGTTCTTCAATGGCAACAGCTTCAGCAGCTCCAATCCCTGCAAAAAACAAATCATTTTCGCAAATTTCCCAAGGCAAAACCGAGTTGGAGTGATTGAAGTCAAGTTTGAAGTGTTTTTCAAAGCTGTGGACTGGAGCTGGAGGTGCGCGCTACGCACAGTGAAGGCGCGCTATGCACAAGAGGAGCGCTACGCGTTGAGCCTCACCAGCCTGTGTAAAATAACAAGGGCGCTACGCACATGCAGCGCGCTACGCATATAGTCAACAGGGTTAAATATGTAGTGTTAGAGATGTTGGTCCTCCACAGCAGCAGGAAGAGAGCAGCATCGACCCGATCCTTCAGTGCCAGAGCGTAATATGGAAGAATTGATGGGTAATATGGAAGAATTGAAGGATCGTTTGGCACATTTACCTGTGCGTATTGTCACAGAGCCATCACAACTTCCGCTTGCATTTCTTCAACCTTCTCGGGAAAGGAAACTTGTGATCGGCTTCGATTGTGAGGGTGTTAATCTATCTCAACATGGTCGCCTTTGTCTCATGCAACTTGCATCTGAGGATTCTGTGTATCTGATTGATGCAGTTGCGGGTGGAAACATACTAATGAAGGCCTGCAAACCTGCTCTAGAATCTCTTCATGTTACAAAAGTGGTTCATGATTGCAAACGTAACAGTGAGGCATTATATTTCCAGCATGGGATCAAATTAAATAATGAAATTGTCACCCAGATTGCATATTCACTTATTGAGCAACAAGAAGGCAGAAAGAGGCCTCCTGATAATAAGTACATATCTTTCGTTGACCTTCTAGCAGAGTATTGTGGTGTGATAAGTCCTAAGAAGGCAAAAGTGCGGACTCAACTTGAACAATTTCCAGAATTTTGGAAGCAGAGACCCTTAACAGATCTGATGCAAAAGTCAGCTGCAGATGATGTTCGCTATATGCTTTACATTTATAAAGAAATGTTTGAAAAATTGCAATTTCGTTCTCGATGGCTACTTGATGTGAGAAGATCTCTGTATTGTCGTTGTTTCTGTGTCAATAATAATAATGATAATCTCAATGATTGGCCTCCTCTTCCTCCTATACCAGATGATCTAATAAACGAAGGCCAGACTCCCAAAGAAGAAATTATACAAGTTATAGATGTTCCTAGAGAGAGTATGGGAAAATTTATAGGAAAACAAGGAGCATCAATTAAAGGAATTAGAAGATCTTACGAGGCTGAAATTTTCCTTAGAGGTAAATCGGGCGGCTCACCGACGAAGGCATGTATTTTTGGAGCTCGGAAAGAGGTGAATTCAGCAGCAGCACTCATCCAGAGAGCGATGGTTGATATTTTTCACTTGAATTTCCTACTCCAGTTTGATGAAAATGGGAACAGACTTTTCTTCACTGTTTTGTCTTAGCGACTGCCTAATGGTCAAGAGATACATACCTAGTTTTGAATGAAGGAATTGTGATAGGGAGTAAAGGCGTTTGAATTTCTTACTATGTCAAATAGCCAGCTACGAAAAGCTCAGTTTGGATGTTCGCTTCAAATGACAGAGTTAGTGCAAGGAAACAGTTTCTATAATGGTGACAACGGTGATGTGTTATCAGTTTCGTGGGTGTTTTTGTTGTCATATAGCAGGCTACGTTGCAGCTGGAATGGGCGGAATACAAATCTCAACATGAATCAAACAAATTCCCAAATGGCATCGAAATTCTCAACCACCACAGAGTCCGATAGTTATATGGCGCTCTCGGTTGAATGACCTCTTGAAAAATCCGAATTCGGTGGATTACAAATAATGAAATCAAGATCGCATCCGAGATGTCATTGCAATTGTAACAATTCACCAAGGGATTCCAATGAAACGCATTGTGAAACATCGACACCTATCGAAGCCAAAATTAAAACGAAATTTCTACCACAGCAGAGATAATATATACAGCGGCTATGGAATGCTCTCAGGACACGTTGGGAAATATGCCTGTGGAATTAGACATCTGGATGTTGATCATTAAAAATTGGTTTTAATTTAAAGGGAAAGCGGCAGTCAAAGGCTGAAAGTCTAAATTTAAATGGAGACATCTGCCACAATAGAGAAATAAGAGCGTATTGTCTATTTATGACTTCAGTTAATAATTTAAAGGGATACACGATACAGCTCTTGCCTTTTCATTGGTCATCAGATATTGGCAAGTGGAAAATGTTACGTAGTTCTATTTTTAGAATAAATCGATGAATCTCTCTCTATTTTTTTAATTTCAGTTGAAACAGCGCTCTTGTTTTGGGTCGATCTGTTTTCTCTTGGGCTTATTTATTGTATGAAAAATCATTTGTAAAGGGTGGAGAGTTCTGGGAAACCTGTAGAGAAATACAGAGAGCTTCATTGTACAGTTTTTGACAGAGATTTAATTGAAAGTTTGCAGCTTTGTTCCATAAAATCCCTGTGGTAACAACTTAGCATTATGTTTTTCTCTGTTTTCATATGTTTCTTGTTATGTTTATTGTTTCATTCATAATCATTGTCTGTTGAATACTTTTAAGTGTGAAGGGCAAAATTCAACTTGCTGCTCTGCCTTGGGAAAGTATTCAAGTTCTATGTTTTCCTCCGTCTGAAAAGGATTCATGAATTCATGCCCTTTTTAGCTTCTTAAACATTCTTTGCACTCCATATAATTTCAAATTAAATGCTTAAGCTCTTGCCTATCTTGCCTTATGGAATAATCTGCGTCTTTCATTTAATTTCCCTGCTCTTGCTGTCTTGGTCCCATACTGCCCAGAAACCCAGTCATTTATCAAAAACCCCTTTCCTATCTGTTTACTAGCCTAAAATCATTATCAGTTTCGCATTTAGGTCATCTCAGCCCATTTTGAAAACCCTTTGCCGAGATAGACCCGGAGAGAGCCCTCTCCTGTCCTCGTAGGGCTAGCTACGAGGCTAAGCTTGGTTTGATGTTGCCTCGATTTTTTCCTTCCTCAGCCTGAGGCAGATTCGAGCGCTAACATATTGGCGACCATACTGGGGAAGATGGTTTGCTGTTGATGTGACATTCGACTTGAAGATTTTCTTGCCCGAGTACATGAAATCAAGTTGCAGATCTGATGCTAATGGTGGACAGCAGTCAGACACAGTGAAGGCTGAAACATCCACCCGACGACTCCAACTCGATCTAGAGATTCCAGTGCCCGCTAATCCACTAATGCAATGGTAGGGTATGTGGAAAACCCTGCACTGTGTGAAGCTGTAAAAGAAGTTAGAGATCAGTTAGCAGATATTGAAATTAATGAAGAATTTTTCATTGCCTTGCTTCAATGTTTGAAATCTCTGAAGTTTCCTCTTGAAGCTAAAACTGGTTTTTGCGAGTTAGTTGTTGAAAAACTTGAGAAAGAGATTCAGTGTTTAAATGATCAGATACAATCATATGATTTCCTAGACCCCAAAAAGTTCTTGGAAACTCTTCCTCCTTCGAAACAAGAAACAATAGAGCTACCTGTGGATGTTTGCATTGACAGTGTGCAGCTGGAAGTATGTATTGCAGAGTTGGGGCAGCGAACAGAGTCTGGCATTTTCGATCCTATTGCAAGGTACATGGAAATTTTTTTCAGTCTGAATGATAGATCAACTTGTTTTTTACATAACCAGACTCATTATGTTCGTGTGGGGCTGCCAGCAATTGCATCTGTGATCTGGTTGAAGCACTCTCAAGCAGCATTCTTCTCATATTTACTTAAATGGTTGACCTGGCATTACAGCATTACTTGATCCATGGACTCTGCAGCAAAGTAGGGTAGATAAATAAGCAGCCAAAGGGCAGCATCTTGTTCCAGTTTCATTGCAGCTTTGGTTTGAAGTTTGTTAAGTCAGTTTTTCAGTTATTTCAGTCTTGAGATCGAATCAGTTTGAGTTCAGTTTTAGTTTAAAAATTGAGTCAAGAGTCGTGTCGATTTGTCAAATAATGATTCCATAGCCCAATGGATGGAGGCACTGTCTGCTCTCCCAAATATCTGCAGTTCTTGGCACCTCCAAGAAGCGGTAGCTGCCATCCCCATTGGAGCCAATGTTAGACTCGGTCTTGTCACCCTTTGGTCGCATCAAATTCTCCTGGGTGTCTATTTTCGTCATTTGCGTAACTATTGATGTTACCGTGGTTCGTAAAAGAGTCATTTCCAAGAGTCAAGGTTTTATAGTTGGTCTTCAAAACTTGTCGAATGATTCGCTGTGCCAGAAAAAGGTTCATGATTCTCTATTTCAAGATGGTTATCAATGCGAGATTGATTCTTCTTCAAAACCCCGTTTTGAAGAAGAAATCATCAGATGTGTCTTTGTAATAAATAGGTAAGTTGTCAAAGTATTTCAAATTTTACAGTTCTTCAATGGCAGCAGCTTTAGCAGCTCCAATCCCTGCAAAAAACAAATCATTTTCGCAAATTTCCCAAGGCAAAACCGAGTTGGAGTGATTGAAGTCAAGTTTGAAGTGTTTTTCAAAGCTGTGGACCGGAGCTGGAGGTGCGCGCTACGCACAGTGAAGGTGCGCTACGCACAAGAGGCGTGCTACACATTGAGCCTCACCAGCCTGTGTAAAATAACAAGGGCGCTACGCACATGCAGCGCGCTACGCACTGGGTGAGCGCGCTACGCATATAGTCAACAGGGTTAAATATGTAGTGTTAGAGATGTTGGTCCTCCACAGCAGCAGGAAGAGAGCAGCATCGACCCGATCCTTCAGTGCCAGAGCGTAATATGGAAGAATTTATGGGTAATATGGAAGAATTGAAGGATCGTTTGGCACATTTACCTGTGCGTATTGTCACAGAGCCATCACAACTTCCGCTTGCATTTCTTCAACCTTCTCAGGAAAGGAAACTTGTGATCGGCTTCGATTGTGAGGGTGTTAATCTATCTCAACATGGTCGCCTTTGTCTCATGCAACTTGCATCTGAGGATTCTGTGTATCTGATTGATGCAGTTGCGGGTGGAAACATACTAATGAAGGCCTGCAAACCTGCTCTAGAATCTCTTCATGTTACAAAAGTGGTTCATGATTGCAAACGTGACAGTGAGGCATTATATTTCCAGCATGGGATTAAATTAAATAATGAAATTGTCACCCAGATTGCATATTCACTTATTGAGCAACAAGAAGGCAGAAAGAGGCCTCCTGATAATAAGTACATATCTTTCGTTGACCTTCTAGCAGAGTATTGTGGTGTGATAAGTCCTGAGAAGGCAAAAGTGTGGACTCAACTCGAACAATTTCCAGAATTTTGGAAGCAGAGACCTCATGTATCCGATAAAAGTCACCGCGTAGCGGATATTCGTTATATGTTTACATTTATAAAGAAATGTTTAAAAAATTGCAATTTCAGTTTCTATGGCTACTGATGAGAGAGGTGATCTAAAATGTTGCTTTTAAAATAATAATAATAATGATACCCCAATGATTGGCCTCTTCCTCCCATACCAGAGATCTAACAAACGAAGCGTCGTACCTCCAAGAAGAAATTATACAAGTTATAGATGTTCCCAGAGAGATTATGTGAAAAGTTATAGAAAAACAAGGAGCATCAATTAGCAATTGAAGATTCTATGTAGGCTGAAATTTTCCTAGAGGTAAACTCATGCTCACCGACGAAGGCATGTGTATTGTTGGAGTTTCCGGAATAACAACAGTTCAAAGAAGAACACTCATCCAGAGAGCGATGGTTGATATTTTTCACTTGAATTTCCTACTCCAGTTTGATGAAAATGGGAACAGACTTTTCTTCACTGTTTTGTCTTAGCGACTGCCTAATGGTCAAGAGATACATACCTAGTTTTGAATGAAGGAATTGTGATAGGGAGTAAAGGCGTTTGAATTTCTTACTATGTCAAATAGCCAGCTACGAAAAGCTCAGTTTGGATGTTCGCTTCAAATGACAGAGTTAGTGCAGAAAGTATAAGGAACAGTTTCTATAATGGTGACAACGGTGATGCGTTATCAGTTTCGTGGGTGTTTTTGTTGTCATATAGCAGGCTACGTTGCAGCTGGAATGGGCGGAATACAAATCTCAACATGAATCAAACAAATTCCCAAATGGCATCGAAATTCTCAACCACCATAGAGTTCGATAGTTATATGGCGCTCTCGGTTGAATGACTTCTTGAAGAATCCGAATTCGGTGGATTACAAATAATGAAATCAGCACCAGATCCGGAGATGTTATTGCAATTGTAATAATTCACCAGGGATTCCAATGAAACGCATTATGAAACATCGACACCTATCGGGCTAAAATTAAAACGAAATGTTCACCACAACAGAGATACTATATACAAATTGCATGTGAATGTCCCTTTGTGACACGTTTGGAAAATATGCCTGTGGGAATTAGACATCCTGATGTTGATCATTAAAAATTGGTTTTAATGAAGGGAAAGTGGCAACAAATAGTTGAAAGTTCAAATTTTAAATGGAGACATCTCGCCACAATAGAGAAACAAGAGCGCATTGTCTATTTATGACTTTAGTTAATAATTTAAAGGATACACGATACAGCCTTCACTAATATTACCGAGATTGCAAGTGAAAATGCGTCGTAGTTCTCGTTTTTTAGAATAAATCGAGAATCTCTCTCTTGTGCACTCTCAAACTTGAAACAACGCTCTTCCGAGCTGGGTCGGACTGTTTTCCTTTTTGGGCTTATATATTGTATTAAAAATCATTTGTAAGAGGAGGGAGAGAGTTCTGAGAGGTGTGTAGAAGATAAATCAGAGTTTCATTGTACAGTTTTGGCTGGAGATTAATGAAATGAGGTAGCTCTGTTTCAGGAGATCCCTGTGGCAACAACTTAGCATTATGTTTTTCTCTGTTTTCATATGTATCTTGTAATGTTTACATTTCATTCATAAATCTTTTTCTTTTGAACGCTTTTAAGTAGAAGGGCAGAATTCAGTTTGCTGCTCTGCCTTGGGAAACTGTTCAAGTTCTATGTTTTCTTCCGTCTGAAAAGGATTCATG